>CAWUFW010016702.1:0-296397 GCA_963921515.1 Calotriton arnoldi | reverse complement strand
AAAAGTCTAATAGTTCTAAATGGAAAATCTATCTGGAGTAAAAGTTCTCCAAAAGCAGCATCTTATACTCAATAAAAAATATAAAATAGCAGCAGCAGCATCAGCTCGTCAGCATCAGCAGCAGCAACTCCTTACGCAGCTAATAGCAGCCAAAAACAGCAAAAAGCATCTCTCAGCAACCAGCAGCATCAACCAACAGCATCAATTCCCTCCCCACCAAGAGTAGGTCTTCTTATACCCTAATTCTAGCTTACTAAATAAAAATGTTGCATCTTTATGGCGTGATTCTCTCTAATTGGTCCGTTTCAGTCCATATACATCTTTTTATCAAACTTCCTTGTTCTAACCAGTTCTTTGTGGAATGTCCATACTTGCATCGTTTCCCACAGTTCGTGACATTACGCATCCGTTTCGATCAGTCCAACTTGTATCATTTTCCGATACATTCTAGGTTCAACAGTTCTTTTGTCCATTTATTCATTTCGACTTCTCACGCTTCGTGCTGATCCATCTTGGCACACATTTACTCAGTAAGGTCACAATAGCCTTGACCATGCTTTCATCCTAGGCTCTTGGAGCGATCACGTGTCATTCTAGTTCACGGCTTGCGCATGCGTATTCTAGCTCATGGCGGCCATTTTATATCGCTGCTCAACAGGCCTAAGCGCACTATTTATAAAGATAAACAAAATATTGTTAAAATAAAGAATATAAACCCTTTCGTTTCCCTCCCATCATTCTACGTACCCCAATTAAGTATTACCTAGCAAAAAAGCAACATATAAAGCCGTCCCTTACTTACCATCGCTTTATTTTGCCACTACACGTTTTATTTTTAAAGCACAAATCATGCATTTCATTACGCAAATATTACGTTTATGTTAGACACGTCAACAATTATAAGTAGATTAATTTGCACACAAAATAGTGTATTACCTTTAACCTTCACATGTAACATACATTGTTGGTTATTTACTTAAACGAACATGTTTATTAATTATTTTACGTAAATTATTAGGAGGTTAAAAAAATTTCATTTATCCTGCTCCATCACATGTCTCAACCATACCACGTGGTGTGACGTCTTTCTTTGCTTGGTGGGAAACTCTTGCTTCTGCGCAGTGTGCATTAAAATGGCTGCTTCATGTTTTCACGTGCTACAGCTTGCTCTTGAGTTGTAATTAAACTGTGGTATTCTAACGCTACTAATGTGGGATAGAGTTTATAAATAAATGGGAATAGAGTAGAAAGAGTGGGCATACAGTGAAACATTTTATTTGTGATTTTAATATTTTCTTCTTTGACTTTTATTAGTTCGTAAAAGTGGGCCTGGGGTTGGTGAACTGAAAACTCGTGTGACAATGGTTCTGCGCATGCTCCCTGAATGGCTGCCCAGAGAGAAAAGGATGAAGTCAACCTGGACGTCGTCCAAGGCCGTGACCTGATGGCCAATATTGCTGTACCCATGAATGTCCCTACTAATATGCAACAATGTACATGAAGAATGTATAAACTTTGTCGTGAGACGGGTGGGAAATAAAGCAAATGTATTAAAAGTGATGGGCGGTAATTTAAAACAATGGGCTTTAAGAAAAAATGAATTAAATCAATATGGTGTGAGGATCAACCCCCTGTCCCTGTCCAATCAGAAATAGTGGGCCCATATTTTTGCAACATTAAGGGGAGGTACATGGGCGTAGAAGGGTATAATAGATATAGAATTAGCTAATTAGTTAGCATTTTTTGGACGCTCAAGCGGAGAGAAGTTAGAGGATCGAGATCTATGACGAGCAGATCGATTGCAGACTGAACCGCTGTCCAGAGAGGTCCTGAGGTGGGGGCGGCGGAGTACCTTAGAAGGAAGACACGGGAGAATTCGAGGAGAAGCGAAGTACCAGAGAGGGGAACGACGCAGGCGTCGTTGATAGAGAGGTCACCGGTCCTGTCCTGATCTGGGAGGAGGTCTTTGCTCTTCATCCTTCCAGGGTCCTATCTTTTCCAACTCCTTGGCCAAGGGGTTTGGTTCTCGCACTTTAGGTAAATATAAATGCAAACCTTAGTTGCGCTGCTGTCTCTATCTTCTCCTTTCCTAAGGGACCGTCATTGATTGATAATTGATTATTATGCTTCATCCTTGATATACGATTTAAGTATCATGTGGTTCTGTATTTTACTCTGCTAAATCTTTAGATAAACATTTTAAAACTTCCTGACTCAGTGATTATTTCAGGATTATGAATTGTAATGAATGTCACTCATTTTAAACTTCCCAATTAGCAAAGGATTCATTGGTAAGTCATTACTCTTCAATCAGAAAAGTAATTGGTAGCAGGGATTTTGATAAAGAGTACCAACTGACCCACCAGCGGAAATTGCTAGAGTAGTATGAATGTATGGGCCCAAGTGAGTATTTTGTGTATGAATGCTCGTTGCTAGTAACCCGCTGGATCACCTGCAATGATCTGGGAGGGCTGTAACTCATGGGAAAATTAAAGAATCTACGTATATAGCAGTGTTTTCCAAAATGCTGTTGCTCAAGGAGACAATCGGTCTCCCAGGGGGATTTGTAGTGCTCTAATGCACTTTGGGAAGTACATAAAAATATGGAACTCTGGGGTAATCTGACCGTAGTAAGTTGTATTCATCGTAATCTAAGATCCCCTATCCCACCACTCCATAACATGGTCCTTATACTGGACATACAGAGGCATTACACACATTAGCACATCATTCACATTCATAGCAATCGTTCTGAGAAAGTTGCCGCATGATCTCATCCTCATACATACTCACATCCAGAATCACCACATTACAGCCCTTATCCGAGGGCTTGATATCTATAGAGGTATCATTTTTCAATGCCTCTAAGGTTATTCTTTATATTATATATACAAAATTAAGTCAGGAAGTCGTAGGTACCCAGGGTTTGCCCCTATCCATTCTATTCATCGCCACTTTAACCCCCCCTTCCATTATCTCCCCTCTAAAAATCGCTGCCCCTTGTGGCCTGATTATGGTATGATCCAATCAGATATTATTCATATTCATCTGTGGTCTCCCTTGGGGCATATAATACCTGATAGTACACAATGAACACAGTGTGTATTTCTCACTTTGTATATACCATATTTCCATCTTTCCTGATTCCAAAGTTCCTGATTCCAAAGTTTTGGAATCATCTCTTATTAGGGTTTCCTATCCATGCCGCTAAGCTTCCAGACTTATCTCCCTCATCATCTGTATTAGCTAAGTTACCCTTATAGCCAAAGTTCTTCCATAAGGTGTTCTATCTTCTTTCTATCCTCTGTCAAGCGCATTTTCACCTCAGGCACTATCACTTTCCTCATTTTTAAGTTTTCTATAACTATTATTGCTTTTCTATGTCCCGATGCAGCACCGGCCTGACCCCCACTGTTTCTTGAATGCAGTGGCCACAAACCTCAGTCTTAAACACCTCCTATGCCACAGCTATTTAAGAGGCTGTACCCTTATTGTCCCTGAAGTAATTTTCAAGTGTTTCTCCCAATGAAGGTTTAAATGGATTTCTAACTTCATCTTTCAAGTAGGAATTATCATCCTAATTATGCCCCACACTACTGTTAAAATCAGCTGCTTATGATCAGATAGAGTCCTGGCGAGATATTCTGCCTCTACCACTTTTGGTGAGATTGGGTGCAGCACACAAATTTGTCCAGTCGGACATGCACATTGGGCACTCCTGAACAGAATACAAATTTCCTCTTGTGTGGATAAATATCTCACCACAAGCCTACCAGCGGTCCTCTATCTACCTATTCATTAAATGCTTTAGCTAGCTTTTCAGGGTTTGTTGCCTGTAGGGAGGGTGTGATCTTTCCAGCCCCTAGCCCATGATCTTCAGATAAAATAGGAGGTTTGCTAAGTGCATTAATATCACTTCAAAAAAGTAGCGCAGTCTCCATTAGGGGTGCATTTAAATTAATGAGCACGTTTTTCCCCTTCAAATCTTATTTTCACAATATTCAACCAACCTAACTTATCCTTGATCTTTAAATCCAGACTGAAAGCCACCCCTGGTCTCTTTCCATATTATGACTGCTTTGGGGTAGGCTGAGAAGCTAGAATAGTATATTTGTCCACTCCTCCTTTTGTTTAGTACCTTACCTGTGGCCTTCCTACAAGTGTGTCTCTTGTAGGAAGGCCACCTGTGCTCCCCTCCGTTTGGTGTAAGAATGTTTTTCTTACCTTTGCATTATTATCACTCCTCACATTCCATGTGCGGATCTTCAGTTTCTTTTCCCCATTATTCATTATGTTTTATCCTAGCAGATTCTTATCCTTCCCCATTCTGGCCCTAGCTCCCATCCGCCTGACTGCTACGCCCCGTATCTTCTTCATCGTGCACATTGTTCCCTGCTAGTTTAATGTTGTGCAACATTGAACAAAGTATATCTAGAAACATCCCCAATTTTAAATTTGCCTATGACTGAATGAAAATGGTCTTCTATTAATTGCAACTTCCAGATAATAACAATCAGTGTGCTGTAACCTCCTCCCACTGGATACTGGTCAGGCAGCTGAAGGGTGCATAGTTCAGACCAAACTCGGCCTTTGCCCCCTCCGCCCCCACCCGGTCCCCACCCCCCTCTGTCTGAGTCATTTGTATCAGTAGGACTCCTCTCTTTCCTCTCGGCTAGCCTCCCACCTGTTATAGGTTATCTGAAGTTCTAAGAGTTAGTTCTGAATATTCTATCATCATGGACTGGCTTAAGACTAATTTTTTTAATTACCTAAGGAAGTAAAGAAGTTTTGGATCTGGAATATCTTTACTTCTGTTAGATAATGTAGAGACTAAATCGTGTTTTTTATACTTACTAATGGAACGAAATTGGATCCCCAAAACGACATTGACTTAGTGAGCCATAGACAGAGATTCAAGATTCCGTTTAGTTAAGAGACCGGCAATAAACAGTTTCACAGAATTGCTACAAATAACGTTTTCATTTGTAGTAACAGTGTTTTCCATTTCATATGAGATATCTTTGAGTAACTTGTATGTAATTAAAATTATACTACACCATTTTTGTCATTGATTCTCTAATAGGTCCCTTTTAGCAATTTTTACCATTAGTTTAAAAGTTGCCCATTCAATTAAGAAGAAACATATTAAATCATGAATGTAACTAAAGTGTGTGCTTAACTGATCCGAGGAGGAAGTGGTAAGTACTTGATGTGTTATCAATCAGGTGGGCTGTTTGTTTTGTAAAATCATTTGTAGCTATATTTTTTCAAATCATTTGGATGTAAGTAAATGTATGTGTAAGAAAATTGATAGTTGGATGAAGGCATTTAAAAACATCTGACAAATCTTGCACTAATGCTAGGAATTTGATAATGACAAATTTACCAAAGAAGTGAATGAATGAATCTTTATTGTTCAGTTAATTAAAGCTTACAATTAAAACAATTTAAAAATAATTGTCTCATTGTAAAAAGACTTTTAAAAAGTGATAAAAAGGCCAACTTGCTTAGAGGTTTTTAGCTTGTCAGTGCCATAGCGCATATCTCTGTCAGTGGGATATTTGATTTCAAGAAAGTGCGTAGAGCATTATTGAGCTACAACATAAAGGAAAAGAGCATCAAGATTCTGTCTCATACAGTTTTATATTGTAAACAGGGCCTATCTCACCCCCCCACAAATCAATCGTTATTTTCACTGCACAGATGCTGCCTGTCCCTGATATGCCCTGGTAAATGCTGATTTGCTCCACATGCTCTGGTCTTGCCCTACTTTACACACTAATTGGCAGGGTGATACGACCTGGCTGTCATCCTGCACGGAGCGCCCTGCCCTGCCCTACATTCGTGGGAGGTATGTGTGCTGGGTTTATTTCCTAGGGCCAAGAAACACAAGCTAACCTCCAGATTTCTCAATCTGGGATTCCTAACTGCTAAGCGACTTATCATCCACAGGTGGAAGTCCCCAGAACCCCCTCTAATTGAAGCTTTGGTTGCAGTCATTCCTTGTGTGGGCACAAGTGGAGAGTCCAGCTTTACACCAAGAAGATACTCTGGGGCTGCACAAATACCCGACGGCTGCTAGTTGGGATGCAATATTAACAGACTTCCGGGCATCCATGCAAGACAATGATGGGAGTGGATCCAACAAGTAAGCGGGCTGGGGTCGGCGAAATCGATGATTGTCATCTCCATGAGCCGATGCTTTTTCATACTGATATACCGCTCCATTAACTGTGACCCCACTAGGCTGTATCTCTGGCTGTATATTCACAGCTGCAGCTGATCACTTACCTGGCGTGTGTGGGGGGAAGAGGGGATGACACAAAAATTGTAAACGCAGGCTCCAGTTAAGTTAGATTTGGTTATACATAAAATGGAATCTTTGCATTACTATTGTGATGATGCGCTACATTCGGGAAATTCTTGAAGACTCATATATTAAAGCCTTACTGATTTGTTGAACACAGAGCGATTGCTTACTCAATCCCTGTTATTTCTTGAAGGCAATAATTGTTTGCTGTACAATATCATTTCCATGTACTGTATGGGCAACATACAAGTCTGTACCTCCTGCCTTGTCCTTATGTATGATGTCAACAGAGCATATGAATGACAAAATTTAATAAAAAGATTCAAACAAAATAAAGGAATAGAGTAGGCAGAGTGCAGGCATCTGACTTTGAGAGCTGAGCCCATGGTTATAGAATTCTCACTAGAAGCATTTTGCAGATTTCCAGATAATAAGTAAAAAGGTTAAACAAAGTGCAATCAATGCATTAGCGATGGAGCTTACTATATTGAATGCTAATTGCTTTTACTGATTACCAAGTGGGTGAGCAAAAATATACAAGTGCCATCAGAGCATTTACAGATTAAAATTATATCAAACCAAAGAAGTGTTAAATTTGGTTATGGGTAGCATCGTATATATTTTAGGGCCTGATTTAGAGTTCGATGGACGTGATACTCCGTCACAAATGTGACGGATATCCTGTATGCAGTATTACAAGTGCATTATAACCTATGGCACTTGTAATACAACAGATGGGATATCCGTCATGTTTGTGACAGGATATCCTATCCGCCAAACTCTAAATCAGACACTTAGGGCCTGATTACGATGTCGGTCGGAAAGCCTCTGACCGACAGTCGGATTCCCTGAGACCGTGTTGGAACCCATCGGCCCGACTTGGTCGGAAACAATTCCGACCAACCGATTACGATGCTCGTGGTCAGGAGGGGAACCGTTCTGTCATTTCAAATCGGTTCCGACCGGCATTCGGAGAATCCGAGACGGTTGGAGCCGATTCGTACAGCTCAACAGACAGCGTTTCCGACCGACCGATTACAATTTCGGATTCCTACAGCCTTTCTGACTCGGTCTGTCTGACACGAAAAGGCTAGACGAAACTGACTTTGAGGGCACCTAGCAGGCCCCCCTTCATCCTGAGTCCTCTGATTTGGGGTCGAGGGGATACCCAAGGGACACCCCCTGTAAAACTATGCACAGTGTGGCAGGCACCATGAGGTGCCCACGATAGGGTACGAGGTTTTCCGCAGACACCCATTTTCCCCATAGGAGCCGGTGTTGTCGGTTGGAATTCATTGAAGTCAATGGGAGTCCTTCTGAACGGTGTTCAGAAACATCATAATCGGTCGGGCGGAACCACCGACCGCGAGTCGGTCGGAAGCAAATCCGACAATGAGTCAGGTGGTTTAGTTTCCGACGGACATCTTAATGAGGCCCTTAGTTGCTACTATATATCTACTTTCTAAATTGAAGGTAGACTTTGTCCGAAGTGGTACCCATCCATTCTCCTATTTTTTGTTAAACCATAGTTATTTCTGTTTCCAGAAATGCCTTTAAAGGTGCTCCACATACATAATAGAGTGTGATTTCTTCACCAATGTATAGCCATTTTGTATCCAGGATGTCTAGAGGAAGACTGGTGTCCAAAAGACTATTTATTGTGTATTAGTGGTTAAATGATGGAATTATGTAAATTGATATTCATATGTGTATGAAAATAATAAAATATATTTTGCAGTATTTACAAGGCATTTACGTGTTAGCTGTAAGGATGATTCTCAAAAATTATGTATGGGTAGATTAGGAGATGTAGGCAGGGGCGTGGCCAAGATGGCAGCCCCATCAGACGCTCAGTGAGAAGCTATGTGACAGGCTCGAGCAACATCCTGATATATATGCAGTGGTGACCCTCTGGCGAGATGGCAAACTGATTGCAGTGGCCACGGGACACCCTGGGGCATAAATTTCCCAATTGCTGGTGAAAGCTGATCCACCCCCTGGGGGACGCTGGAATCTGGACGACGGCTGCACGTCCCTGGTCGTGGAGGATCCACCTGTTTGGACTAGTGAGCAGAGGTGGGGGTGCGCTGGGAGGCGACCTGCACATTACTGGGCATTGTGACCTGGGACCTTGTGCTTCAGGCAGGACTGCCCCCCTCCCTGGATGATTTGGGAAGCCTGAAAGGATACCACTGCTTCCGAGGGGGAGCCTTGCCTCTGCCCTGTGCAACTTCTGATGCACAATATCAACTGACCCATGTAAGGATCCCTGCCCGGGCTTTATGACTTGCCGAGCCCAGGGGGTCTCATATAGGGTTCCCCTTGGGGTGTGACGCTACTTAGAGTTCCACGGCTGCTGGGTGTGCGGGACTGTGGAGTGTTGGTGCTGCGAGGGGCTGCGGTTTGGTGGCAGCGGAGAAGGTTGGGCGTGGCTGCTGGACATTTATAGCTGGGGGACTCCTCTTCTCAACTGTGGCCCTTGCCTGATCATGGTGCGCGCCCCCCTCCCAGGCCATTTGTTATCCTCCAGCGAGCCGTGGGCTGTAACCCTCCTCTTTCCCAATTGTGTTGGGACCCTTACTGCTGCCGCATCTGGCTGCGTGTGAAGCCGCTCCTATGTCTCACGCAGGCCCTTCTACGAGTACAGTCCAGGGGGGATTATTACCCTACTGGCTAGTTGATGTTTATTTTTTGTAAGTTTTGCTCTGAGTCTACCACTACCAATTTGAGGAATTCCAGAACATTTTCCACCAACATATCTGCACTGCGATGGGAGGGAACACATGGGTGGGACACAGGCAGACAGAGGGAGGTGAACTATTATCCCACACACCCTGACCACCTCGATGATATTTGCAGCCATTCCAGTAGTGATACCTAATTGCTCTGCACCGCAGTATCACATTATCACATGGAATGTGCGGGGCATGGTCACTCCAGCCAAGCGCTATCGCATTTATGCATATCTCAAACGTCAGAATATTCACATAGCTGTGTTACAGAAGACTTATCTCACTGCATCCGAGCTCCACAAAGTGCACTCTAAATGGAGAGGGAAGACTTATGGGACCGCAGTGTCAGCACATGCGAGGGGTGTTCTTATCTGGATTGCACCTGGGGTCCCCTTCTCTCTAAGAACACAGCGGGTGGACACGGATGAGAGATACGTTATATTGGAGGGACACCTAGATGGGTCTCCCCTCACCTTGGTGGCTTTGTATGTGCCCAATTCCTACCGGGTCGCGCCCATCTGCAACCCGATCGTGACCAGCGCCAAGACCCCAGGTACTTCGGCCAGCCAGCGCTACAGCTCCTCGGCTCTCCATGAACTCAACACCGGCAAGAACTACAACTGCAAGCTCTCCTCACCTCTCGACACCCACGGACCTTTCACCTGCCGTCACTGCTGCCACTCCTTCACCTTTGCCGAGACCCAGGACCCTAAATCTCCCTCCAGCAACAACTCCATCGCACACCAAACCCTGAGATGCATCCTCCGCAATGTCCGCTCCCTCCACAGACACGCCACGGAAATCTGGGACCTCCTCGACAGCACCCCCCTGGACATCGCCTTCCTCACCGCAACCTGGACGAACGCCGCCTCCAGACCAGACATTGCGATCGCCATCCCCGAAGGATATATGTTCACCCGGAAGGATCGCCCCAACCGCCCCGGAGGAGGCATCGCCATCGCCCACAAGGCCATTCTCCGGCTGAGCACCTACTCCGACGGGCCCACTGACCTGATGGAACACCTCCATTTCAAGATCCAGACCAACCCGTCCTCCACCCTCTGAGGCACCCTCATCTATAGACCACCCGGACCCCGCACTCCTTTCTCCGTCTCCATCACCGACATCATCACACTGCATGCCATCACCTCCACCGATTTCACGCTGCTAGGAGACCTCAACTTCCACCTCGACAACCGCCAGGACCCCAACTCTGCCTCCCTCCTGGACAACCTCCACACCATAGGACTCAAGCAGATAGTACCAGAACCAACGCACACAGCTGGGCACATCCTCAATCCCGTTTTCACAGCAGGGAACTCCATCACCTTCAGCCGCGCCTCCGAACTCCCATGGACGGACCACTGCTGTGTTCACTTCACCTTCAAATCCAACATCCCCTGCAGACGCCCGCATCAGCTCCAGTGCAGGAATTGGAACAAGATCTCCGACGACCAGATCACCGCCACCCTCGGCAGCTCTGCTCCCACCACCACAGATGATGACCCCACCACTGCCGCCCGCACTCTACACAACTAGATCACCGACTGCGCCAACACCATTGCCCCCCTCAAGAAAGCCTCCAAGCCCCACACCAAGAAGCCAGCTGATTTTCCACCGAACTCTGACACTCCTGACGCACCTGCAGACGACTCGAAAAACTGTGGAGGAACTCTAAAACCCAGACAGACCTTGACAACTTCAAAACAGCCACTGCCGCCCACCACAAGCTCCTCAGACTCTTCAGGAAGAAGGCACTTCAGGAGAGAATCTCCACCAACGCACACAACAGCAAGGAACTCTTCGGCATTGTCAAAGAGTTTGCCCAACCCAACAGTGAGTCCAAAGACATCACTCCCTCCCAGGACCTCTGCGACAGACTCAGCGCTTTCTTCCATCACAAAATCAAGACCATCTACGACAACTTCGACGACACCAACCCCCACGAGGAACCCCCTCCCAACACTCCCAGCAGCACGCAGCTGACACTAGACAACTGGACTTCCCTCAGCATTGAAGACACTCTGAGAATAATGAAGACCACCCACTCTGGGGCCCCCACGGACCCTTGCCCCCACCACGTCTACCGCAAAGCCGCAGACATCATCGCCCCGAGCTTCAACGTATCATCAACCGCTCCTTCGAGACAGCCTCCTTCCCTGACGACTGGAAACACGCCGAGATCAACCCTCTCCTGAAAAAACCTTCAGCGGACCCCACCGACCTCAAGAATTTCAGACCGATCTCCCTACTCCCTTATCCGGCCAAAGTCATGAAAAAAGCCGTCAACAGCCAACTCGCCGCCTTCATCGAAGAAAACCACATCCTCGACTCTTCCCAATCAGGCTTCAGGAAGAACCACAGCACCGAAACCACACTCCTCGCAGCAACAGACGACATCCGCGCCCTCCTTGACAGAGGAGAGACGGTGGCCCTCATCCTCTTAGACCTCTCTGCGGCCTTCGACACTGTCTCTCACCATACCCTAGCCTGCAGACTCCACGACGTGGGAATCCGGAACAAGGCCCTTGACTGGATCCTCTCTTTCCTCTCCAGCAGAACGCAACGAGTCAAACTCCCTCCATTTCTCTCAGAACCGACTCCAACCACCTGAGGAGTTCCACAAGGATCCTCCATCAGCCCGACCCAGTTCAACATCTACATGGCCCCGCTCGCATCTATTGTCAGAACACACAGACTCAACATCACATCGTACGCAGACGACACCATACTCATCCTCTCCCTAGCCAACGAACCCAACATCACCAAACGCAACTTTCAAAACGGAATGGAAGCCGTTGCCAGATGGATGAAGAACAGCTGCCTTCAACTCAACACGGACAAAACCGAGGTTCTCATCATGGGACCACACCCCAACACCTGGAACGACACCTGGTGGCCCCCTGCCCTCGGGGACCCCCCTCCCCCACGGACCACGCACGCAACCTCGGAATCATCCTGGACTCCGAACTCAAAGATCAACTACGAGATCAACGCCATCACCTCCTCCTGCTACCACACCCTCCGCCTCCTCCATAAGACATTCAAGTGGATCCCCCCCGAACACAGGAAAACTGTCACACACGCCCTCATCAGTAGCAGGCTGGACTACGGCAACACACTCTACGCCGGGATCAACAAGAACCTCACCCGCAAACTCCAGAACGCCGCTGCCAGACTAGTCCTCAACCTACCGCGCCACATCAGCCAACACCTACGGGCCCTACACTGGCTCCCCGTCGAGAAGGGAATCACCTTCAAGCTTCTCACCCACGCACACAAGGTCCTCCACAACACTGGACCTGCCAACCTGAACCACCGCCTCGCGTTCCACACTCCCCAGCGCTCTCTCCGCTCGACACAGCTCTCCCTCACAACAGTTCCTCGGATCAAGAAAAGCAGAACAGGAGGGCACTCTTTCTCCCTCCTCGCGGCCAGGGCATGGAACTTCCTACCTCTCCACCTCCGACAGACTTCATCGGTCCCCAAGTTCCTAAAGGACCTCAAGACTTGGCTCTTCGATGGAACTCAGTGAACCTCCAGGATCTGCGGAACCCCCCCATCCCCTTTTCCCTCAGCGCCTTGAGACCCATTCCGGTGAGTAGCTTGCGCTTTATAAACCCCTTGATTGATTGATTGAACCAAACAGAGTTCCTAGTCTCACCCCAGTACTCTTTTATGACCTACTCAGCGCCGGGATTTGGGGGGTGACTTCAACTGTGTGCCCGATTTACAACTCAACCACTCTGCTCCACCTTTGCATACAGAGGTCAGTGCCCACACCACACAACACTTTGACCAATGGCGTACGTGTATGCACCTTCTTTTTATTCCGCAGCACATGATCCGCATACCAGGATCAACCTCATTCTGTACACGACTCCTATTGGCTCCTATCCGCTCAGAATACCTGGCAAGATCTCTGTCAGATCAATGCCCCCTGTTGGTTATGCTGAGCTGGGGCAGGCAACGCCCCACCATACCTACTTATTGACTGCAAGTCGAGGCTCTGTCTCTCTGCCTTACTAATTACTTTACAAAGAACCAGAGCTCTGCCTTGGCACGCGCCCGAGAATGGGATGCACATAAGGTTGTGGTTCGCGGCCACTGCCTACGGGCCTCGTGGGGTGTCCGCCACCGCCTAACTAAGGACCTAGTGTCCTTTGAATGTGATCACCGCCAGATGGAAATACAAGTGGCCAACCGGACGGCGTCAACTACCCGGTTGAAACAGCTGCGTGCGCAGCGGGGCGAGGCAGAGACTACACTGAGTCACCACGATTACCGTAATTCTGGCAGATTGCTGGTATGGCTTGTTCATGAGGAACACCAATGCACCCCCATTGTGGCGCTTCGTGGCCATGATGGTAAACTTATTACCTCCCAGATGGTCATTAACGCAGCCTTCTGCGATTACTATCGCAGACTGCTTGAGGCATCCGCCTCTCCTTCCCCGGGTATTATACCCGGGTTCTTGGATCGCCTCTCCCTCCACTTAACCCTCTGCAGTGGGCTGGCCTCAAAGAACCTCGACAGCTGGAAGAGATTTATGCTGCCATGTCTCAGAACAGCCAAAATAAGACCCCGGGCACGGGCGGCCTGTCGATAGAGTATTGTCTATTTCCCCACACATACTGCTCCCCACCTACTGACTATGTTTAATGAAGCCAGGGATTGTGGCGAACTCCTGGATTCCCTTCAGGAGGCCCTGATTGTGGTATTACCCAAGCCTGGCCGTGACCCACTGGATGTTACATCATACCTTCCCCTCTCGCTGCTGAACCTGGTTTGCATGATTTTGGGTAGAATCTTAGCGAACCGCCTGCTCCCTGTCGTCCACATACTTGTGCATGACGACCAGTTCGGTTTTATACAGGCCGCAGCATGCTTGTCAATTTTCAGAGATTACTGTGCCTCATACACAGCATCCCCCCAGATGCTTACAGCCAAGTGGCCGTGTCATTGGATATAGAAAAAGCCTTTAATACACTGGGGTGGGGTGTTTTCTCTTTTCCACCCTCACCGCCATGTGATTCAGTACAGGATTTCTAGGCTGGGTATGCACCCTATAAATGACCCCAACTGCCAGGGTGAAGACTGGTCAGGTGATATCAGACAATTTTGTAATCCAGCGGGGTATCCGCCAGGGCTGCCCGCTGTCCCCACTCATTTTTGCACTAGCCATAGAACCACTTGCTTGTCAACTGCGGAGTAGGGCGCGGCTATGAGATGTTCCTGAACTTGGAGCCAACCACGTCATCTCGTTCTATGCAGATGATGCCTTGATCTACCTGCGTGATGTTGAGGCTGATCTACCTGACCTCATGCGTCTGCTGGACGACTTTGGCGATGCGTCGGGCTGCAAGTGAATTGGTCAAAATCCTGTTTACTCCCTCTGGCAACACGCGTGATGCTGCGCAGAACCGAGACTATGATTATGGTGTTATGACTCCTTCACGTACCTGGGGGTGCAGATCTACCACACACAGAGAGACCTCTGGGAGGGCAACCTCGATAGGGCAGTTGGTTCTAGCCGCCGATTTATGCCTTTTTGGTGATCGCTGCCCCTTTCCTCATTGGGCCGTGTAGCCATCTCTAAGATGCTGGTGCTGCCGAGACTGCTGTACTTTTTCGCAGCCCTGCCGATTGTGCTCCGCTGGAGCTTCTTCCAGACGCTTAATGGCTTACTTCTCTAATTGATATAGAGTGCCACGATCCAGCACCTGTTTTCAGAGGGTGGGCTCTGGGCCCCTATCTTTGAACTAGACTATGCGGCGGCCCAACTGCAATGGCTGATGGCCTGGCTGTGCGCCGCTACCTGTCCGGAGCTACCCCTTCTCCAAATGGTGCTCAATGGTACAGGAATTAATACATGGCTGTTTGATCCCTCTATCCACCCTCGGCAGGAAATGGCTCAAATGGTGGTGGCCCGCAGTTGCTGGTGAAGATTTGTGCACCTGAAGGGCCCCCATCTTCCATACTCGCTGGCGATTGTCGTCTGGGACTTACCACCACTGCGTGGAGCAGTACGGCATACTGACAGGGACCTCCGGAGGGAAGCGTGCATCGAGCAATTAGGAGACCTATGCTTGGATGGTGTTGATATGTCATTCCAAGACATCATGGACACCTATGGTCTGCCTGCCGGTCAGTTCCTAACCTATTGCACCATTCATTACACGTTGCAAGATGTCTGGGGTGGCGGGGATGAGGAACCTTCGGCCTCCGCGGTGCTGCATGCACTGTTATCCTCCAGTGGCACACGTCCTGCCATCACCACCCTATATATGGCACTACATGTGGCCCCGTCGTACCACATGAAAGGTGCGTGTGCCTGCTTGGACACAGTGTTGCAGCAACCCTTGATGGAAGGGGCTTGGTCCCAGGCTCTACAGCTGGTTAAGAGTGTGTCCCGTAACACTAGATTCAGGTTCACACAGTTTAATTATGTACATCAATACTACCTAGCCCCTCACCGCATCAAACGCATGTTCCCAACGCTTGCCCCCATCTGTCCTTGATGTGCACTGCTGGATTTTATCATATGGTGTGGGATTGCCTGGTATTGCAACCGACATGGCACATGGTAATTACGATGGTGGTTGACCTGGTGGCACATGCCATCACTCCTACGCCTCCCTCCTGCCTGTTGGGACTGCACCCCAGTAGAAGGGGAGACAAGCACGTACATAGATTCATTGACCTTGCATTTATTCAGTTTAAGTGACAAGTGGCCATGGCCTGTAAGTCCCCTGCACCACTGGACCATCCATGATGGCTCTGTGACCTCCTGACTTGGACTTGTGTGGAGGATCACACCCTTCAAGGACTCTGAGGGCAGGGGATCTCCTGTGCCGGCGGCGAGTGTTGGGAGACTTTCTTACTTCATGTGGAAGCCAAGAACTATGCACTCCCACCCTGAATCACATCTCATCTGGATGCATCCCATGGAGCACGTGTAGATGCATGCGGAACAGACTGCTTCCGATACACCGAGTGTGACTTACTCGATCTAGTAGACATGCGATTACTATGTCCCTACATGAACTGCCAAGCTCACAGCCACTACCTCCTATATGTGCTGCTCTATCCTCCCCCGTTCTAGATTGAGATGGACTACTCTACCTCCCCCCTACTCACGAGAAGACATATACACATGCATTACTTGTGTCTCGCAAAATTGCGGATGTCTATCCAGTATACCTTCCCATCCCTCCCCTTCTCTAGGGCGTGACTTCTTACCTCCTACGTACAGTCTCATGAGCTTATTTTCTTTCTCCTACTTTTATTGTTATATTGTTTTTGGTTGTAATGATGGTGTTTACATTGATAATATGATATCTGAGATGGAGGTACCACCGAAGCAATTTTTATTTTTAAACTTTATTTACCATTTAAACGTACAATACCATGGTTTATGAGTGCTCACTGTCTTATACATATCAATTTGGAAAATAAGAAAAAAGCAGCCAGATACAGAGGATTAATACAGAACAGAAGACAATCGTCATAAACAGGTCTAAAAGACGCCAACTCTTAGTTGCCCAACCGCCCCACCTGCTCCAATGAATTCTCTCCCACATCCGGGCACAAACTTAACATTAAGCTGTATGGAGTCTTGACTGAGCAATGTGCCAGCCATCGCATAATACAAAAAGTATTGGGAGGCGGAAGGCGATCGTGATGTAGCCGCATATTTTTTAAGGGGGCCCCAGATATCTTTCGGGCGTGAAGATCGTGGCAAGGTGCTAGCATGCAGATCGCTATTTGTGTTGCAATACGTTAAGCTATTTAACCAGTTCGTTAATGTAGGTGCTGATTTACGTCTCCATTTAATGGCGATCTCTCTCTTCGCCAGTAGCAGGCCAATGGCAATGAATTTTCGGACCCCTTTGGGGAAGTTTGCCACATAGCCCATCAAGGCTACCTCAGGTGTGGGTGTGAACTCCAATTCCACCATTTCCCCTAGCGTCCGAAATACTGCCGCCCAATAATTTTGGATTTTAGCACAGTTCCAGGTGAGGTGTGTGAAGTCTGCATGTGGAGCCCCACATTTCAGGCAACAATGGGGCCTGTTCTGGTCAATTCTATGTGTTTTCTCGGGAGTAATGTAACTTCGTCTCAGAAATTTGAAGTGAATCAATTTGTGGCGACTATTCAGGGAGACTTCTTGAATCTGCGAGCAGCACTCAGACCATTGTTCGTCAAGGATGGGATGCCCCAGGTCCGCCTCCCAGTCTTCACGGATTTTGGTATCGTCAACGGGAATTACCGCCGCACACGCTCTGTATAATTTAGAAATGGGATGTTCCCCTCCTACGTTCTCAATGATCATGGTAAGTGGGGCAAACGATTCAGGTTCAAGGGGAAAGTCTGGCATAGTCGCCCTTAGCGCCGAGCGAACTCGGTTAAGGACAAACTTATCCATAAATGACGCTGTGTGGAACCTCTCCTCTTCCGTGACTGAGAATACCTGCCCTCCAGGAAATAAATCCCCCACTTTGCTTATATCATAATAAGTGAGTGTGCGCTGTACCAATCTCTCACCCATAATTGGAACCCAAAGATTATTTATAATCGGAAGGGCCGACGAATATAACATGGGGGGCCTGTGATTCTGAGTAGCTTTTTCCAGGCCCAGCTGGTGGTAGAAACTGTTTGAATGTCCCTCGGATTCCGGGGTATGCCTCGAGGTAAGACAACGTTAAGAGCGCCGGGCAGAACCAAATCTGCCTCTGGCCGTAGGTAAGGAATTCTAGCATCTGGGTGAAACCAGGCGTGTGCATAGCTACATTGTGCGACCAGATAATATAGCCGAAGGTTTGGAACCCCAAAGCCACTTCTATCATAAGGAAGGGTCATGATCTTCCAGCGAATCCTGGGCCTCCTACCCCACCAAGTCAGTCTGATGAGGTGGGAGCGTAATGTTGAAAAGAAGCTGTTCGGTAATGGTATAGAGATATAGAAACTTAGGGAGAACAATCATTTTTATAAGGGCCACCCGACCTACAAGCGAAAGAGGAAGGTGTAGCCATTTCTCACTCTGCGACTCAAGCTTGTGTACAGCCTGGCCGTAGTTCAATCTGATTATTTGGGCCGTCTCTATGTGGATATGGATACCTAAGTATTTAGTCGAGTCCTCACACCATTCAAGCAGGAATTCACAGTCCCACTGCGTGGTGTTGGTGGTAAGGGGGAATATTACCGATTTGTGCCAGTTAATTCCCAGTCCGGAGAAGCGACTGAACCTAATGATTTCTCTTATCAGGGAATCTAAATTTACCTGCGGCTTCCGGACATACAGAACAATATCGTCGGCGTATAGGGACACAAGAAGGGGACCGGTGTTAAACTGGAGCCCTCTCTGTAGGTGTTTTTCCTGAAAATGCCTGACCAGCGGATCCATTGCAAGTATAAATAGGAGCAGTGACAGGGGGCAACCCTGTCTGGTGCCCCGCGAGAGGGAAAACGAGCAGGATAGCGTGCCATTAAGGCGCAATCTCGCAGTAGGACCGATGTACAGGAGCGCCATAACATCAATGAACCCCTTGGGCATACCCATCCTACGCATCACCGATAGAAAAAAGGGCCACTCTAGGGAATCAAACGCTTTTTCGGTATCTAATAGGACCGCTGCCGCTGGGATGTCCGGGCTTATTCTGTGCAGGACCGCGAACAGAGTTCTGAGGTTTAAGGAAGTGGATCTGTGGGGTACGAACCCCGATTGGGCAGGGTAGATAATTCTATCCAACAGTAGGGCAAACCTAAGGGCAATCATTTTAGCAAGGATTTTATAATCTAGATTTAACAGGGAAAGCGGTCTGTAAGACCCACACAGTAGAGGATCCTTACCCGGCTTGGGCAGCAGAATGATAACTGCCTCCCTGAAGGAGGGGGGCAGGTCCATCCGCTCAAGTGCTTCGTGGTACACCTCAAGCAGCCGAGGAGCTAGTAGGTCTTTATAAGATTTGTAAAAGTCCCTGGTAAAACCATCTAGGCCCGGCGCAGTAGAACCATTCAGTGCCTCAATTGCACTGACAATCTCGTCCGCGGAGAAGGGTTCAGCCAGGAAGTCTTGCATGAATTTTTCCATGTATACTAATGCTATTTCTGCAAGGTATTCCTCCTGAGCTGCGAAATCGTGTGTGACTTTAGAGGTATAAAGTGCATCATAATATGTTAGGAACTCGTCACGGATCTCGGTGGTGTCGGTCAGGAGTTGCCCTGAGGAGTATCTGAGTTCTGTTATACAAGACTTGCTATCTGGGGGCCGCAGAAGTCGTGATAAGGTACGGCCTGGCCTTTCACCCTCTCCATAGCGGCGTGCAGTTAAATATTTGCTTAAAAAGAGGGCCTCTCGGTCCGCTGTTTCCCTAAATTCAGTGAGGAGCGTTAACAGGCACGGCCCGTGGTAGGAGTGCCGGTCGGGCGGTGACGTGGGGCGGGGCAGGGTGGGGCGTAGTAAACTACGGATTAAGGCCGAATACAGGTAAGTGAACATTTAAATAAATAAAACGAATTTCGTTGTGAGCGCTGCATCGCCAAATGCGATGCAGTGCGCGCAACGAAATTCGTTTTATTTATTTAAATGTTCACTTACCTGTATTCGGCCTTAACCCGTAGTTTACTACCCCCTACCCTGCCCCTCCCCCGCCCCACGTCACCGCCCGACCGGCACTCCTACCACGGGCCGCGCCTGAGCGTTAAGCATGTACCGACCCCTCCAGGCTCGGGAGGAGAAGCAATTCCCTGTCTAACGCTTCTAATTGCTGCTCGATGCAGGCCAAAGTAGCCCTCAGGTCCTTTAACACTCCCGCGTGCTTAGCAATGCAGACCCCCCGAATGTAGGACTTAAAGGCCTCCCAGAGAACAGCCCAAGTGTCAACTGAGCTAGTATTTAAGTCGAAGTAGTCTTCTATTGCCACTTCAATCTTGTAGTAGAACAGATCATCATTGAAGGCCCGGCTTGGGAATTGCCATTGTCGCTCATATCCATCTGGCCTGGGGACACGAACCTGGAGCACCACAGGGAAGTGGTCAGAGTATGTCCTAGGGAGCATTTTGGTGGCCTCATACCACGGGCATAGACCGGGGGAGATCAGCCAGTAGTCTAACCTAGTCCATGTATCATATGGAGCTGAGTAGTGTATGTAAACAGCAGCGGACGGGTTACGATGCCTCCATATGTCTAATAAAGTCAAAGAATCGCAGAGTTCCAAAAGCGCCCTGCATGCGCGCGGTTTTGTGTCCTGGGAGGAGGAGGGGCAGTCTAATGAAGGATTGAGGAGCAGATTAAAATCCCCACCTATAATTGTATGGTCTGCGCCCAGTCTTAAGATTTGAGAGTGTAAGTTATGGAAGAATTCAGGACTGTCCGTGTTAGGAGCATATACGCATACTAACGCCATGCTATGGCCCATCAGCTTTCCTACCACTATAGTGTAGCGGCCGTCTCCGTCACAGTGGGCTTTATGTAAGTGAAAGGGAAGCTGTTTATGAATCAATATCGCGGTACCCCTTGCATAAATGCTGAAATTTGAGAAATAGCGATGTTGTCCCCAACTTAATGCGAACTACGTGATGTCTGATTTGGGCAAATGAGTTTCTTGCAAAAATGCTATATCTATTTGGTGTCTCTGCAAATAATGTAGTACGTGTTTCCCTTTCCTATTGTTATTTAGGCCCCTAACATTCCACAAGATCAGTGACAGGCCGGAGGAGCCGGGCAGATTGCCTAACGATGCCATCTGAGCGATCCTGGAGCACAAGTAGTATCGGCGTATTGGAAAGAAATGTCTGGCTTAACAGTGAGCATAGTGATAAACAAGCAATAATGATAGAGTCTACATCTTAACCCCCCTGCCACCCTCCACCCAGCCTCGTGCACCCTAACGCAAGGAACCAATCCCATCAAACAATAACCAAATGCATCATGTAAACATCCTAGATGGAACGGCAAGTGTACAGTTAGATACATTATAATCAGTGATATCCACAACGTGATATACACACTGGGAGGAGGCAACGCCCCGTCGGAAACCCAGTATACTAATACAATCAACTGAAAAGTGGTGTTCATACTATCTCAATGTATAGGAACACAGCAGACCGGCAAACAGTACCGCCTCACTTGGGAACGTGTTCATTCAGTGGAGAAAATTTCGACGCTGGCAATCGAGCCGCTGAGAGGAGGGGAAGAACCAGGCCCTGTGGGTTTCTGCTGGCTGGCAATGTTTTTATAAGTTCTGCAGAATTCCTGTACTGCCGTGGGTGTATCGAATATGCGGGACCTGCCTTCAATGTCCAAGCGTAGGCGTGCGGGATATAGCATGCCGTATGTGAGACCCAAGTTCCTGAGAGTGGCCTTCACCCCGTTGTATTTCCGCTGTGCCTCCTGCACCATCACTGTAAAATCTGGATACAGCGCAACCGTTGACCCCTGCCAGGTGGTTTCGCCCCGTTCTCTGGCGAGGCGCAGAGCAGTGACCTTGTCACGGAAATTCATTATGCGTGTGATAATGGGTCTGGGAGAACAGCCTGGGTTTGGGGGAGGACCCAAGGAGCGGTGCGCCCGATTGATGACGAAGCCAGGCGTGAAGGCCTCCCTACCAAAAAGGTCGGTGAGTAGGGATTCCACGAAGAGATCTATTCGGCCAGTGTTGGTCGATTCAGGGACCCCGAGAATGCGAAGATTATTGCGCCTGCTGCGCGCTTCCAAATCTTTGTTTTTGATTGCGACGTCTTTAAGGATTCTTTCCACGCGTTCCAATCGCTTGAGAGACTGAGCTGCGCCGTCTTCGAGATCAGAAATTCTCCCTTCCGCAGTGTCTAGTCTCTTGTCGTGCACTTCGATTTTAGCCCCCAGGTTCTCAAGGCTTTTTTCAAGAGCGTCGAATCGGCCATCAAGCGCCTTGAAGCCGGCTCTAAGCTCTTGCAGCAGGGAGGGTTGGGTCGCCGTCGGGTCGCCAGTGGGAGCTGCGTCTTGGCCACCCTCTGCCATGTCGGGGCCGGTTTCCTGCGCCTTCTCCGTGATTTTTTCAAACGGCAGTACCCTTTGCTTAGGGTCTTTGCGGCCCATGCCGCTGTGCAGGTGCTCAGGGGGAAATTTCTGGGGTGGAACTTGATTTAATTAGCGGCTTGACTGGGCAGCAGTCCCACACCTTTTGGGGTTCAGCAGAGGAGTACCAGCAAGGCGACCCTCCTATAATCAGGGCTGTAGTGCAGCGTGCCCTCAGTGGCAGCAGTGAATTGGTAGTGAGGGGGCGTTTGTTGAATTGAGTGCCAGACTGCAGTAAAATGGTAATAAGCAGAGCCTGTGGGCCTATGAGCATTGGGCCTCCGTTTAATGCGCTGTGGGTGAAAACGCAAGCTGCAGGGCTCCAACTCTACGGCCAAGTGTTCAGACGCACTCCGGCGTCGGCAAGATGGCGGCCGACCTCAGCACCGTGGAAATTGAGTCGCGGGGTGCATCCCAAAGGCTCTCCGCAGTGCCCCGCGCGATGGACCTCCGATGTCGACGATTCACTGAGTTGGGCGACTGGGAGCGAGTGGTAAGTCTATGTTAATCGCACCCCCTCGTGCTGACAGCCGGGCGGCTGCCTCCCAGGCTCGCGACGCGGTCCCTGTCACCGCGGGGCCTCAGGGATCGGCACAAGCCTCAAGCGCTCCCTCCAACCCAACAGAGGCGGAGGAGCGCGCTGTGGCAGCTGTAAACGGGGGGGAGGGAAGAAGGCTCGCTCCCAGCGCACTCACCACGGTCGCCGTGTCAGCCGGGCTCAGGTCTTCTCAGCTCCGCAGTCCGTAGGAACTCGCTCGGGCTCGGGGTCGTAAAGGCTGACTTCTAGGCCGCTACGCTGCTGGTGCCTCCGCCCTCCCACTGGAACGGGGCTAAATTCGGGCGATCAGCTGCGGGCACAGGGGTCATCAACACGGCGCCACATTCTCCATCGCACCGGGGTCATGCCGATCCGGTTAGGGCTGCATTAGCGGATCGAAAACTGGAGATAGAGAGTCTTTACTGGGAGAACCCGGCAGAGCTTCAGCGCTGCGCGGCCATCGTGGTCGGCAGCCTGGCCACACCCCCACTACCACCGATGCTATAGCTCGATATATATCCTGTGCATGTGCCGCATGTTGTGGCTTTTCTCTGTCTGCTGCGCTGATTGTTGCAGCTGTTTTGTGTTTTTTCTCTTTATCTGCATAAAATCCAATAAACACATTCTAAAAAAACAATTGAACCAGCAGATTTGATGCTCGTAGATGGTTTCCATTCTCTCTAAATTACTATTAATCACTTGGCTCTGTTACACCTCATTGTAATTGTTTTTACATTGATCTGTAATATGTTCAATTGTGATGTTTCACTGTAGACTGTGATTTTTTCTACTTTTCCCTAATTCAGTGTTGTGAACTGTAATTGACTCCTATGTCATTTACTAACTTTGACTTGTGACAGAGTGTGGCTCATAGACTTGTTGCCTTCTTATCTAAGTACTAGGCACAATGGTGACCGTTAGTCACTGCGAACGTGGAGATGTGCCAGAAAGTCAGCCCAATGTATTCCCTATTAAATTCCTTTATAAAACTCATCAAGCTTTATAGAAGTATTTTTATGCATCATTGAACACGACTTCAAGTTGGGCTATGCTTTCTCTACCATAGCCTCCAACTTAAGAACCACTTTATTTTGTCTGTTCAACTTGGCATCTTGTCTTGAAATACACATGCAGACATTTAAAGCCTGAATCCTCCTTCAAAGCTTCTCTCAACTCGTCCATTGGCACAACTCCTATAAGCTAAAGAGACTTCTTTGTGTGCAACAATGTCTCTACAACCTCTTCTGGGTCAAGATAGAATAGGAAAGTAGTACGCATGCTAGAACTGATTATAAATTGGCAATTGCACAAATCTTGGGTTTTTTGGCCATAATATTTTAATTTGGGTCACCGAAGAATCTCCAGTATAAAGTGATTAGTTGAACACCCACCTTTGTACAAAAGATTTAAATTCAAACACTGAATACAAGTACTTAATTGATTAAGATACCCATGCATCAAACGAAATACCGGTCGCAGAATCTGCCCCTTTACGACCGGCATTTTTGCATTTGGGATGCATCATCCCAAATGCAAAAATCGCTAAATAAGGAATCGCAAAATTTGCGATTACTTTAATTGCGATTGCATTTAAGAAAAAAAAATGCGATTTCGCAATTAAGAATCGCAAATTACCGTCATTTGAAAGGTGATGGTAATTTGCGATTTCTTTGAAAAATGCACCAAAGTGCATTTTTCAAAGTCGCATGTTACACACACACATGCCCTTGGCACGCAACATGTGGCAAAAATTTAATTTCAGGGATGCAACAGGGTGTCACTTTGGCACCCTTGCACCCTTGAAATTGCATGCGCAATTTGCGAGTACCTATTGGGTACTCGCAAATTGCGCATGCAATGCCCATTCATTCCTATGGGCCTATAGGAATGAATGGGAAGCAATTCCTTAATTGCGACTTGCAATTTGCGAGTCGCAATTAAGGAATTTGTAGGAATCGCTAATTTATTAGCGATTCCTACATGCATAGCCAATAGCGAATCCTTAATTGCGATTCCTTAAAAATCGCAATTAAGGATTCGCTATTGGCTATTTTGATGCATGTGCACCTAAGGTGAATCTGCCCCATTTGCGACCGGTATTTCATTTGATGCATGGGTACCTTAATCCTTTAAGAATGCTCTAAACGTTGGTGTTATTTTGTGTTACTTATGGATTATTGTGAGAATGAAAAGGGTTTTCTGGATTTTCAGCAAAGCTGATTTGCAATGCTGATCTAGAGGAAGAGAGTTTCATACCTTGGCTACCGCTTTAGCAAACATCTGTCGCAATATTTGCTATCAAGGCCTTAGGTACAGCAAGAAGAAATTGGAGGGTAGATTGAAGGGCTCTGACAGGCCTGTGCCAAGACAATGTACAAGCTATAAAAACAGGGGTGTCCAGATGGATAACCTCATGAGCAATCACCATGAACTTAAAGATTACTCTGCTGGGTGACTGGAAACAGTGTAGCCGGCTCAATACGGGGGAAATACCATCATGCTTGGTAAGGCCATTTAGCAACCACCCAGCAGCATTCTACACCAGGTGTAGGCGGTGCAGACGATACGAGGATATGTCAAATAGAATGAATTTTTTATAGTCGGGGCTACACTGGACCAGGTCATTGATCACACAGACAAGGGAGCACATTTACTAATATTTCACACACTGCAGTGTAGCAAGGGAACTTTCTGAGCCACGTTGGGTAAAAAAGAGCAGACATTCTCCAAATTTACAAGGATATGAAGCATTTTTTCTCTCCTTGCGCTGGCGCACTATTTGCTACCTAGCGCCAATGTAAGTACCCTTACACCATAGTGCAAGGGTGCTTGTGTTACGGGCAGGAATTTTTTTGTGAAGGAAGGGATACCTTCCTACTCAAAAACAATCCTTAGAGAATATGTGCTGAGTGCAGCACTCATGGAAAGAGGAATTAACAAGATATTTCTACTTTTTACTCCTCTGTTGGGTAGGCATAGCATTTTGACACAAATCCAGGTTTTCAATCCTTTTGTAAATCTTGGTGTGGGTCAAAATACATGGGTGGATGCATGGAAATACCCATGTTTCACCTATGCAATGCCTACCTGGCACAAAGCAACGCAATGAGGTGTTATGTGCTGCGCTACTATGTATTTACTAAACCACGAAAAGCCGAGCAAACTGGCTTTGTGTGGCTTAGTAAATGTCAAAAAGGATTTTGCGTTGGGGTTGTGCCACAGAAGTGATGCAACCCCGACAGAAGTAAATCTGGGTCTTGATGTTTCATTTCAGTAAAAGGCAGGATAGCGCTCATGGTTTTTAACTAGAAGAAGCACGAACAAGACAGAATGGGTAGAGGGCCGAATGATGGAAACAAATGAATGGTTTCTACCACGGATGGAGTCCGAGTGGTGAAAGAAGTCCAGTCTTGGTTAGATTACCCATCATATAGTTAGATGATATCCACGTGACTGATAGCCAGCCAGCCAGCCAGTTAGAAAGGGGTTTGTGTAGCTTGTTCTGAGGAATGTGCCTGCTCAAGGATCAGTTGAGTGCTTGCTGTGTACACTCACACCCCAACATGATGGATACTTTTTGCTCGGGATGGCATGTTGAAATCAAATAGGTGGGGTGAAGAATAGATCCCTGCGGGGCACCAAAGCTGAGCACTTTGGGCAGGGAACAAAAAGGTGGAAGTACTATTTTTTGTTTATAGGCTTCAAGAAAATAAAAGCCACTTTTAGGCTGCTCCTGCTATGCCCTCTTGGAAAGTGCGGCTGCAAGAATGGGATTGGCCGATGATATCAAAGACTGTTTATAGATCTAATCGAATCACGGGCTGAAGACAACCACAATACACCAAGCCCTGTAGGTCATCAAGATCCAACAACACCTCTAACTTAGTGCTTCTCAGGTGAAAGTCTGCTTAGTAGGAATCCAGTTGTTTGTTTTTCCAAACGTTTGCAAGGGGCAGTAGATGAGTTTATTCAGCATCTTCAGGGCAGCATAAAGATGAGCTGATAGGATTTTTTTACATCCTAAGGGGTTGAAGAGGACTTTTTCAGTAGTGGCTTGACAATTGCTGATTTCAACAGCTTGGGCACAGTCGTAAAACTACATAAGCAGCGATTGAGGCAATATGTAACTTAGGTCCTGCATCCATTTGGCAGGTCACTAGGCCTGATGTATTTCGGATGGTATCAAAACGGATGTCCAAGGAAATAGAACCAAAAATGAGTAAATGAGTCCAAGTGGAATTCAAGGACCTTTGCTGCCACATAGACAATGGTTATATGAATAAACTTGCTTTCAATATATGTCTGTATTTTGAAGATTTTGGTTTCAAAGAAAGGTAACTGGCCGTTACAGAGTTTACTTGATGAAACGTGAAAAGTCTCCAGCTCATCAATAATTTTGTAGAGTTCCTTTGCAAGGTTGGGTGCCTTGTCAAAAGGGTGAAAAAGTTTATTTTTTGGCTGTGCTGATTTGCTCCTTACACGATTTAGCAAATTTTAGATTCTTACATCGAGCTGGTGGATCGTTTGAGTTTATCAGGCTCTGGGGGGATAGCAGCCTGGCACTTTTTAAAGTCTTGAGATAACTGAGAGGTGATAGGATCTGGCTCACATTATTCCCTACATCTATATAGTAGAGTCAGCGAGCGTAAAGAAGATTTATTAGGACCAAGAAAGCAAATAGAAAACGGCATTGCATAATGATAGGCCTAAACTCTAAATCATTGAGATAGGCTTGTCTACTACCCTTTACCACTACCCACCCCAAAACCCTAAAATGACCCTTATCTCCCTTGACCACTACCTAACCCTAAATCCTAAAATTACACATGCCTCCCTTTACCACTACCCACCCCTAAAATTACCCTTCATGTGTGAAGTCTCCACACATAAAAAGATAGGAGGACTCTCCTATCTTTTTATGTGTGGAGACTCTGCAATGGTAAAGATACTACTAGTAAATCCAATCCAATACTCTTTATTTCGGCAGTATACCATAAAAGAGATACACAATAAAAGTACAAGAGCCATAGAAAGTTAAAATCAACATCAACAGGTTAAAAAAGATAAAACAAACCACCAGGTCATAAAAATACAAATAAGATTCATACAAGGGCACGGCAAGTACATACAATTATAGATCCAAGGTTAAAAAGTAGTATAGAGTAAATAATGAATTCATAGATTGTACAATCCCATAAAAGTGCCAATTTAGTTCGAAACAGCATTTTTTCCTATTTCTTATCAACCACGCATAAAACAGAAACATGGACAGCGCAAATACCAGATATGGGGTCGTGTTGGCTTGAAGGATCATATAGGCTTCCTTATTCCTTGAGGTACCTAATTCCCTACAAATAGGTATTAATCATTTTATGTGTGGTCCTTTATAGGCTGGACAGTAAAATAGCAGATGAGTTAGATCCTCCCTCTTATAACCGCACATTTGACACTCCTGGTCTATACCATTCAATGATCCTAACCATTTTGACCTAAGGGGAGGCTTCCATGTCTAAACTGGACATAAAGTTTTTTATCTAAATTCGACTCTATATCATCACAAAAGCTTTCCAGATGGTAATTATCTTTGAACACTAAAAATGAAGTAGATAGAGTGCCTTGTGCATTCATCAGAAGGTTGCTGCGTTTGTAATTTTTAAATTGATTTTTTAACTCATTCGCAGTAATTCTTCGGCAGCAACCCACTGGATCGTTCCAGATCGTTCCTTGAGTGAGTCTTTGATAAATTTGATCAAGGGGTGTTTGATTACATTCGACTGGCTGAGAATTTTCTCCAACCTATTTCGATATAATGAGAGTTCCGGACTAACCCAGATGCGTCTCCAAAAAATAAGCATGTGAAGTTCTATCTTGTCAATGATAACCTGAGTCCCAAACCAAGCCTCAATGGTAGTAGGGGAGTGCTGACTGGTACACACAAAAGCTGCCTTATAAATTTGTTTCCTACCATAGTCAAGGGTTTTTGATTTTTGTGATCCCAAATCTCTGCCCCATAGAGGGCTCCCGCAAGTCCCTGGTGTGTGTATAGTTCAACAACGGGCGATACAAATTTGCAATGAGACCCCTTGTATAGCTTCAGCAACCCCCCGCTTTGCTGCTCCAGTTGTATTCTTCTATTGGTGACTTGCGATGACCAATCTAGCTTCTCATCTAGGGTAATCCCCAGAAAGTCAAATAGTTGTACCTGCTCTAAGGGAGCGCCATTCAAGGTGGGGTTAGACCGTGTAGAGGGACGGGATTAAAAAACATAAATTTGGTTTTGTTGATGTCAATTTCTAGCCCCTTCTCTCACAGAATCTGTTAAACATCAAGCAGTTTCTGGAGCCCCATGGATGTTTTGGAGAGTAAGAGTGTATCGTCAGCAAACATGGGGGCAGTAACTCTCATAACTGCTAGTTGTGTGGCATCATTGTCACTTCTATTTAAAAAGCCCACTTGATCATTTAAAAACAAAGTAAAAAGGGTGGGTGCCAAAACACAACCCTGTCTAACGCCACGCATGACAGGAATGGGCTCAGTGACTTCACCGAGCTTACTACATTTAATTTGCGCGTAGTTGTTCTGGTGCAATCGCTCTATTATGTTGCAGCAAATCAGCAAGGCATTTCCACAACCGAGATCTGCGTATCAGGTCAAACGCAGATCTAAGTTCAACGAAGACTGCATACAACCTCCCTTTCTCAAGGCTTGCGACCTTCCAATAAATCATCTGCAGTCTAAAACCCTGGTCAACAGTGGAGATATTGGCTCAGAAACCCGCTTGGAGGGGACAAAGAATATTACTCTCTTTAAGCCCATGCTGAAGCCTACCTAATATCACCCTACAAAAACGTTTTTGCGTGGTGTCTAAAAGGGTAATTAGCCCATATTTGGCAGGATCCACGGGGCAACCTATCTTATAAATAGGGAAAATCTCAGCCCCCGCCCACGTTTTGGGAATGCTGGCCCCGTTTAAAATAGCATTAAAAACCACAGTAAAATAGGGTATCTAAATATTTATTTCCGATAAAAACAAGTCACCAGGGATCTTATGAATACCAGGGGCTTTACGTGGTGCTATCTTTCTAATGGCCTCTTCTACCTCCATACAATTTATCAGGGGAAAGCTGTCTTTATCCCACCCTAGCCCTAAATAAAGGGGGGTGACGGGTTGTTCTGGAACTGGGACCTCATCATGTTTTTTTTGGTATAAATTTGTAAAGTGGCCTACCCATGCCTCTGTCACAACATTATTGTCAATTATAGATTGTTCTTCCCTGTTTCCCCGGCAAATTAATTCCAAAATAAGGTTTGCTTGTTATCCCTTTCAGCTGCTAGGAGAAGTCCCCAATTTTGGATGTCCCAATCCCTCTTTGCCCTTGCAGGGAAGTTTTGTAGACAGCTCTCTTTTCCTTGATATGTTCCCTCCTACAGAACTTAATAGTAGTGATCAGAGTGCTCTTGGGCATACTACATTCTTTGTTGAATCAGGATGGTATGCTACTTTTTAGCCATTGGCTACTGGCTTCTCTGAAAAAGTACACCTTTAAACTTTAAGAGGGAATTATGTACGGCTTCAACCTTTAATGCAGCTATTTTCTCAAAAGGCCCAGGCTTCAGAGTGCAAAGTGTCTCTAGAGCTTCACCCACCTTGGTATATATTGACCTCAGGGCCCTCTCAGACCTAGCCACAGCAGACCACAGAGTTCTATATTTTTTATTCGTGAGCTTACACCTCTTGTCCATTGGTTGTGGGAGAGAAAGCTGGGTTTGTGCTGGTAGAAGTTCCAGCTCCACCTCAAGGGCATAATGGTCACTATCGTGCCTGTGCGCCACCACCATATCCGGTAAGAATGGCCAAAGTTTAACATCTAAGAGGATATACTCAATAAGGCTAGTGCTGTCTGTTCTATTAAAGGTGTGGGTGCCTTTTCTGGAATATTTAGTCTTCTGTTGCACGCTTGAATCATGCAATTCAGGGATAGGGCATTTAATTGTATTGCCAGGGAGGGACCACTTTTTGATAGGGGGAAAGTTGAGTGCAGGGATCATCCAAGTTCTATCCTTCTCTGGCAGATAGTGATGATTAACCAATTCCAGGGGTACGAGCTGACAGTTAAAATCACCCCCCACTATTTTTAGCACATCAGGGTGAAGGCCAGTTATGTGTGAAATGAACACTTCTATAATAGGGGATACCTGGTGCTTGGCAGACAGACTTAGATAGATATTATAGATAGTAGTTAAACATCCATTAGGAAATTTAATAGATACACAAAGAATGTCCTCAGCTACAATTTCTGACCCCAACACCTTACATCCTGCATGTACCCCAGTCCATGTCATTAATCCCCCAGAGGCCTCCCCTTCCAAAGCAACCTAGCATTAGCACAGTATATAGCAAAATTCGAACGACTGAGTTCCCGGGTTTGCCATGATTCTTGCAAAAGAAAAATGTCAAAGGTGTTTATATAGCTACCCCAGTCAGGATCACCCAGTTTAGAGTCCAGCCCAGCAACATTCCAGGAAAGTATCTTTAGTTTCCTATGAATCCCTGGAGAGTGCCTAGTTAGCTCTGCTCCCCCACGGTAAGTCATGAGACTCCCACCCACTGAATCTAGTGGCTTGTCAACTATTGGGAGGTTAACACATTAAGATTTGGCGGATTGCTGTTAGACAAGGGTCTGGCGCCCCAGCAGGGGTCAGAGGAAACCCAAACCACACAAGCTATTTCTTAGGAAGCTCCTTTCAATGTTGGGCACTCATAGTGCTGTATGGGTGCTAAAGGTCCTGATCTTAAGTTTTAAGCCGACTATAACCATGGAAACAAGCATACATCATCTTCCCACAGGTTGCCCTACTAGATAACTTAGCACTCTAGGCATAAATATGTCTGGTTCCCTCATCGAGTCAATCGACAAAGTCCAGAGGGCTATACCTATTGTGCACTGAAATGTTGTACAATTCCCCTAGCTGAGGCTGGTTGGGTTTCGGGTACATAGGGCACAAAGATAGAAGGTTAGTGATGGCTTCAGGCAACCTTGAATGGGGTTGTGAGAGTGGCTTATGGAATAACCCAGGGGAAATAAACTCACCCCAGAGACCCTCATAGGACCGAAGCCACCCTTATATAGAAACCTATGGACAACAGCAGGATCTCTAAAGTTGGTAACCACGCAATCGATAGGACAATCCTTAGGCCTCTTTCCAAGCAAGCCCACACGCTGTGTAAACAGAATGTTATTGGCCATCTCAATAGGGAAGTCCCTATATTTCCCCAGTCAGTTGAGGAATTTGTTTCTTAATTGTGTGTGGGTTTCCCTTAGCCTATCCTATCCAGGGCCCCCAGTCATCACAACCACATGCTTCTGGAGGCAGATCAAAAGTCGCAAGGTCCTTGGTTTTCACAGGGAGCTGATGGAGAAAACAGGCGTTGGGTCGCTAGTCAGAGGGAGCTTGATAGAATCAACCCGTTTAGATTTAGACTTAGACCCATGAGGGGGAGGTTCCTGTTGTTTCTTGCCCTTAACCGTAGAAGCAGTTAAGGGGACCTGGTTGGCGTAATGTCAAGAATACTGGGAGTCATGGATAAGGTGGCAGCTACTGGTTCTGCATGGACCTCTGGGGGGTAGGTATTGGAGGTATTATATTTACTATGCTAGGTAGAGATTCACCACCACCGCTAAGAAAAAGCCTTCTCTCCGTAAGCTCTCTTTCAGTGGCTATTGCCTCTATTGAACATTTTGTTGAGAGTAGTTACTTTGACAGGTGGCTGAGCAGCAGGTTTCCCACTAGTACATTTATGTTTTCCCATATTAAAAACTTTGCAAAAGTCTAAAAAATGAAGCAGTGGGACTCCCCCTTGCAGAGCGTAAATTTCTTTTTTTCAATACAACTGCCAATGGAGGTGGCCCAGCCCAGCCTCTTCCGGCCGCGGACGGGCGAAGACGAGCCTGCTCTTGGCCTGGTCTTTGGCCAGGCCACCCCTGGGCGCATCCCGTGCAGCAGGATACCTCTGTTTGATTTAAGACACTACGGCTGACACAGCCGCTGCAGGGGCAGCTTGGGAAGTGTGGTCCTTGCCCCCCGCCAAGATCAACAAACATCAGGAAAGAATCCGGGCTAAGGCAGCAGCGTGTACAAAGCACCCACACAGCGGGATGCTTCTGTTTGATTTAAGGCGCTCCGGTGCCTGCGTCTGACGCGGCCAATGCAGGGTGAGCTTGGGAACTGTGGTCCCTACCCCCTGCCAAGGTCCACAAATGTCAGGAATGTATCCGGGCAAAGGCATCAGTGTGTACGAGGCACACGCGCAGTGGGATGCCTATTTTTGATTTAAGGCGCTCCGGCACCTGCGGCTGATGCATCCGTTGAAGGGGCAGCTTGGGAAGTGTGGTCCCTGCCCCCCTGCGAAGGTTCACAAAAGTCATGAAAGAATCCGGGCAAAGGAAGCAGCGTGTACGAGGCACTACCACTTTGTGAATACCAAACAAATGTAAACTTACACAGAGGTGTAGGTTTACCTTTGTGTATTAGGTCCTCAGTGTTTCGGAGTTGTGTAGGCTCATTGTTCTATTGTACACATGTAAGTATGTATCTGGAATTTCTATAGTGTGTTGGATGTAGCCCAAAGGCAGCGGACACTGTACATGGTAAAAGACAAGCATAAAGTCAAAAAGCAATAGGAGAGGAAGGTGGGATGTCAACGGTTAAGGCATTGTGATGTAGTGTTATTTAAAAGGTGCATCTTCAACTCTTTCCTATATTGGAGCAGTTTCAGGGTGGCCCTGAAGGACACAGGGGTGTTGTTTAAGATCCTGGGTGCATGGAATGGCACACTGTTAGACCTGGCATCCCTGACATGGTTCTCTCCTTACTTTTTGCCTTCAATCCTCCGTGCCTGCTAACTTCGTTTTTGCTGGCATTAGGACTCTGCACACTTACCACTGCTAACCAGTGCCAAAGTGTTTTGCTCTGTCCTCTAAACATAGTAGCAATGGCTTGTACCTAAGTGGCACACTTAATTTACTTGTAAGTCCCTAGTAAAGTAGTTCCCCATGTACCCATTGCTTTTACATTAAATGCTATTAGTTGGCCTGCAGCACTGATTGTGCCACCCACTTAAGTAGCCCTTTAAACATGTCTCAGGCCTGCCAGTGTAGCCTGTGTGTGCAGTTTCTAAACTGCCATGTCGAGCTGGCAAAATAAATCTTTTACCAGACTCAAACCTTCCTTTTAAATAGATGTAGGTCACCCCTAGGGTAGGCCCTGAACAGCCCAGAAGGCAGGGTGCGGTGTATTTAAAAAGTTGGACATGTACTTTTAAGTTTTATATGCCATGGTAGTAAAACAAATCTTAAAATTGTTTTTCTCTACTGCAAGAACTATCTCTCCCATAGGATAACATTAGAGTTACCTTGATAAATTTTATATGCTGTAACGTCCATTTGGGAGCAGATAGATAGTTCAAGTTTGGTGTTTAAAGAATTGTAATTAAAAGCCCTCTTTAATGGTAAAGTCAGATTTCTAATCACAACTTCTAAAAATGCCACTCTTAGAAAGTTAAACAAATACAATGGATTTAGGCCCAGATCTCTGTACTGGGGTGAATGTATGACATTGTTCTGCATTCTGTCCATCAATTGTTCTTTTTGCATTTGTCACCCCGAGTGGGACGGGTATGCCCAGACGTGGGTCCCGTGCTCTCTATGTCACTGGAGTCAAGCTATCCTGGCTGAGGGGTGAAACCCCGAAACCGGTCCTAGGATGCTTGTTTCCAGTCCAGGGAGGACCTGGCCTGGCAGTTCGGGCTGGACTGTTCCCATTGGTCGCAGGGTCAAGACTGATTTGCATATGGCTGGGTTCAAACTGTATTGGCATGGTGAGCAAAAAAAAGATGGATTTAGGCCCAGATCTCTGTACTGGGGTGAATGTATGACATTGTTCTGCATTCTGTCCATCAATTGTTCTTTTTGCAATTACTTTTAGAAAGTTGGCATTTTCTTGTTCCCATAATTTGGTGCCTGTAACCTGATCCTGGGTTGTATGACTTGGTGTAGCTGGCAGTTGGTCTTTATGTATTGCTCCCAGACAGTGAGACAAAAAGAAGATAGGTGTTGGCAGGTTAGGCCACTCTGACTTAATGAGGGGGAGGAGCTGTCACCACACCACTAAAGGTTCTGACTGAGCACTCTCACAAAAGGGCTGTCACAGGTCTTTTGTGACTCCAGTTCAGCTGGGGCCAGGACAGAGAGGAAGGGGATGCCTAACACCTCAGAGGGATGTAAACCTATAGAAGCTTCCTACACTTCAAAGTGGGTACCAGGTATAAATATTGGACCTCAGACCACAACTCTTCAGTACACTTCTGGACCTGTGGACTCTTCCAGGAAGAAGTACTGCTGTGCTACTGAAAGGACTGCCACTCTATTGGACCCCTGCTCCGAAGGACTGCTTCCCTGCTATGCTGACCTCCTGCCCTCTTGACTGGGTGAAAAGGACTGGACCTGCATCTCTGAACCCAGGACCCCATAGTGACTCCAAGGGCTAGTTGGCTTGCCTCCTGATCACAAGTCTCCGAGACATACCAGGCTTTCAACCACCTTAAACCCAGCACCTGGACTCTGCCATCTGCAAGTCCTTCACTCCCAAGGGGTCCCACCCCAGTCCCGGACCCTTGGAAGTGGTCCTGAAGGTGCTTCTGCCAGCCCAGATGTGGTCCCCATCAGAACTGACATGAAGTGACCCGAAGCCTCGCAAAGCCTCACTGCACAACTGCCAGCCACATCAGAATTGACGTTGAGCAACGCAAAGCCTCCTGAAGCCTTGCTGCCAGCTCTATTAGAACCGACGCAAAGTGACTCAAAGCCCCACCAACCTACGCCGCAAAGCTTCCCGGAACTGATGCAAAGCGATGCAAAGCCTCGCACAGCCTCGCCACACAACTTCATCGGAACCAACGGCGTGAAGTCTCGCAAAGCAACACTGCGCAGACCACGCACCAGGATTTAAGTTACTGTGTTCTGCGGATCTGAGTGGACCCCTGTAGCCGGCCAGCACTTCATCGTGGTAGGCCTGAACTTGTGACTTTGTTCTGGTTCGGCGGGACCAGATGACCACAGTTGGTACTTTGTGCTTTTGGCGCAATTTTATGGCTGAAATCTTTAAAATTGTGTATCTTCTGTTCTACCAATTGGAATCTTGTTGTTTTGGTCTTAATTTATTTATTAAAATGTACTCTGTTTTCAAAATTGGTGTGGGATTTGTCTTGTTTTCACTTTATTACTGTTTGAAGTGCTGCAAAAATACTTTCAATGTTGCCTCTAAGTTACACCTGACTGCTCTGTGCCAAGCTACCAGAGGGTTGAGCACTGGTTAATTTGGGGTTTGCTCCTCAACCTGACAACTATTGTGGTTCCTGCTTTAGTAGGGTTTCAACCCCCCCCAACCAGTAACCCAATTTCTTACACCTGCTGACTTGTTATTTTCTTTTTTACTCTTCCTGGTCTGCAATCTGATTGCGTCCTGGCTGTAGGTGTGCCAAGAGCCATCTGAGATGGTGAGCTTGTCTACAAAATAAGCAGGGTGCTGGTCATGATGGCTTTGTAAATGATACAGCTGGTTTTGAAGATGGTGCGTGCTGGCAAGGGGAGCTAATAGAGTTCCATCAGGACGGGGTGATGTGATCATATGTTTTCAGGCCCTGGATGAGACATGCTGAGGCATGTAGGATGCCCCTAAGGTATGCCAGCATGCAATCTGGCAGGCCATGGAGCAGGGCATTACCACCATTCATATGGAAGAGCTTGAGAGCTTGAAGAGTAGTTCTGAAGTCAGAAGAAACAGTTTAACATTCTTTAGAACAGTGAGAAAGCTGGCACAGGGCTGTCTTTGTTTTTTGGCAATGTGTTGCATGAAGGTGAGGTTGGTGTCCAAGGGGGAATCCAAGTGAGTTGGCATTCGGTGAACATTGAGGTTTGAATATGCCAAGGTTCATGTCATTGAGCAAGGTTTACACTGTATTTTGTTTATTGTTCTAGGCAAATAACAGCAACTCTGCCTTGGTTGGGTTGAGCTTCAGTTAGGCTCTGGACATCCATGTATGGATGATGTGCAAGCAGTGTTTGATGCATTGGATGTTTACAGTAGGGGAGACTTTCATGTAGAGTTGTGTATCATCAGCATATTGGTGAATCTTGATGCTGTTCTCTGTGAGTAGTATTAATTATATAAGGGGAACCCTGGAATCCTTAGGGTCCTGTAGGTTCCTTTTCTTGGAATTCCTTCCATCACCCCTCATGCTCGGTCTTCAGTAAAGAAGAGCCTTACAGTCTTACCCTTTTACCTCTCAATTCCTTGTGTGCCCGAGGAGGTCCTTTTACCCTTCTAATTTTTATCTGTTTTCCTTCTATTTTCTCATTTCAGTATGACCTACAAACATTTAAGTGTAAGTCGAAGACCTACGCTAAGTATGCTAACACTCTGATATGCCTTGTGTCTTAAGTCTTAGTTCTCATGGCTATTTTCTGTTGTCTATTTTCTCTATTGTTTGAGCTCTCTTGGGCTCCGCTTTAAACCTGTGTCCTGATGATGATCCCGGTATTCTTGTGAAGATCGACTTCAACTTGGACCCTTCATAATTTGTGTAATATTTTGATGGGCCATGCTTACTTTTGTTGTACGGATACACATGTTGATCAATTGTGTGTATGATGTATAAGAGAGAACCCAGCACGTTTCGGCGCAGGCACTCAATGCGCTGTTCTTTTTGTGACAGAATTTCATTGTGTTTGTTGATTAAAATACCATTTGGTTACATAACGTTGCATTACTTTTTATAATCTCTTCTATTGTTATCTGCGAGTAGAGCACCAAGCGGCTCAATGTAAATGTTGAAGATGACAGTAGACAGCATGGTACCCTGGGAGAATCCACAGTTGAAAGAGATCTTTTGTGACCTGGAGGTGGTCATGTAAAGAAACTGACATTTGTTGGAAAGGTAGGAGGAGAACCAGTAAAGGAAATTGCCTGTGAATAACATTCTAGGATGGTCTGGTGAACTGTGTCGAAGGAAGCTGAGCGGTCCAGCAGGAGGTAGCAGTCATCTTCGCATGGAATCAAGCGGGCATCATCTATGATGTTTAAGGTAGCGGTCTACATTCTGCAGCGTGATTGGAAGCCAGACTGGTAGTTGTGCAGGAGATGGTTAGCACTGATGTGATCTTAGATTTAAATACAACTTCTTGGACTGAGTCATGTGTAGTAAACACTGGTTTCCTCCTGAAGAAGAAGCCTCTAAGGCCCACCTCTGGGAGGGGGACAGCAGTAATACAACAATTGAAGCCTTTGCTAATCTATTTGAACAATCGGGTGTCAGTCTTATCTGCAGACAGTCTTTTGTTGGTGAAAGTTACACCTGTTGCTTCTAGTCACAAGGATATCTACAGATTTTTGCTGTTCTTATGTGGCACTCAGTAACCTATTCCTTTCGAAATGAGGGGTTTGTGAGTGGCTATGGGATTCCCTTAGTAAATTCAATCTCTCCCTCCATGTAACCCAATAATACTTACACACCTGGATATCAGTAATAAAGATCTTGTGGATATAATGCTGAATAAGCAGTGTGAGAACCGAACAAAGTCTATCCTAAATCTTTGATTTTAAATTAAAATTTTAAGAAAGATATTTCTCACTGTATCTACACTTAACGTTTAGAGTGAGCTTTACTGCTAAAGAAGGGGAAAACTATTTTATCACAGGGTCAACTTGCAACCGGAAGTGAGAAGATGGATAATATATTATAAGACTGGGGGAGAGTGGTCGACAGATTCAGTGGAATGTGGCAGTTTATATGAAATCGACTGAAGAACAGGGAATTTGTGAACATTGTAAATTTACAATTTAGTATCAGAGGCAAGTTTAATTTCTTCGCCTAGACATGCTGAAAATAATGTTCCAACAGCATTTTGAATTTTATGGAATCTACGCACATTGAATGTCTATTTTGCATTTTACACAAATCACTAGAAATGGGGACGGGGAGTCTAAAGAGGTCCAGTACCCTAGCTCCCAATAACAAGTGTGTAATACACAGGGGGGTAGCTGTTCCTAAGACACTAGACAGATGTGAGGGGAGACTACAGGTAGGATGCTAGAGAAGTGGGGAGTTTTCTTGTTAGGAAGTGTTGCCCTCACACACCCGTGAGGGTGTCATGCTTCATCATTGGGCGTTTTGCTCCTCATGGAGTCGGCGCTGCAATACCCCACGGGCCCCACGAGAGGGCTCTTTGGCGGAGATCTTTTAAAGTAAAAAACACTCTAATGGTGAGTGCAAGTGAGTGGAGCGGGTGGGACTGTGGATTAAAAATACCACAGTGGTCCCTAAAGTGAGAAATCTATTCATGGATCCCCCTGGTAAGGTTAAAAAACAAAAGCCAAACTCTTACTTCCCAGCAATGAGGAAACAGAGTTTAGTTTTACTTTAAAAGATCTCCGCCATAGAGCCCTCTCGCGGGGCCCGTGGGGTATTGCAGCGCCGACCCCACGAGGAGCAAAACACCCAATGATGAAGCCTGACACCCTCACGGGTGTGTGAGGGCAACACTTCTTAACAAGGAAACCCCCCACTTTTCTAGCATCCTTCCTGTATTCTTCCCTCACATCTCTCTATTTTCTTAGGAACAGCTATCCCCCTGTGTATTACATATTTAACATTTTTAAAAATCAAGTGACTATGGTTGTGTATATTTGTTGGTAATAGGCGTCTAGGAGACCGTATTTTACCATAATAATAAATACGTAGAAAGTACCACATTAATAGTTCCCTCTTTATGTGATTTTACATTCCTCAAGCAGGTTGTGCAATGCTGCCGCCTACTTCAGAGCAGAGCAGATCCTGCAGCACAGCGATTACATTTACAACCTGCCATGTATTTATGATGGAGGTCAACCGTGACGCAGGTGAGGATATTATCACAGTCAGAGTTGGGAGGGGTCATATTCTCAGTACTCGGAAGTGACGTAAAGCTGACATTCCGAATGCTCAGACTGACACGTCTAATCCAACGCATCAGTTAGAGATATGAAGTTAAGCAGATAGATATGACAGTCGACGTGATCTGCGCAATACCAGTGACGTAGCTCGGGTGGCGAGGAGCACTTTATCACAGAATACGTGCATAGAAAGAAACACCATCTTCTCAGTTCCCCAGTACTAAATATTGACTTCAATTCCAATCATCGATCTAACGAAAAGGTAACAGTTAATACAGTTATTTATTTATTTCAACTTTGTATGCAGTACGATTCTACTCAGCTAGTTAACAACGTGATTTACAGCAATGGAGATCAAGGCATCTTACAGAGAACATAAAAATATTAGGAACTAAGAGCTAAAGTAAACGATGTATCTGTAGGAAGGGATGTGTATAAATATCTAAACTCACGGAGTGTGGAAGGAGGGAAAGAAGGACGTGGGAAAACAGTGAGGTGTATAAAAGATGAGTAAGCAGAGGGGTAGAGTTAGGGCTGGGGTGGGGACTTAGAGCAACTAATGAAAGGAAGTCATGAGAGCAAAGCAAGCGCAAGGGATTTGGAGGGTAAAGTGAAAAGTAGGGGAAGGTGGAGCAGGGATGAGGTGAGCTGTGAAGCAATGAGTAGGAACATATGTAGAAGGTTAACGGAGGAGAAAAGAAGAAATTTGAAGGAAGACAGAAAAGAGAGAGAGTAGGACTAGGAGAGTTGGGCCATGAGGGAAAGTATAGGCTAGTAGTTACAGTTAATAAAGATGCAGGAATTGAAGGGAGGCGGTGTCGAGTGGTGCAGTGAATTTATGGGCAGGCAGACAGAGAGAAACGAGGGAAAGTAGCTATGGGTCGAAATAAACTCTAAACAGGAAGGCTTTTAGATTTTTTGCAGAATTGGAAAAGGTCCATTTGTTGCTGAAGGTATTCAGGTAAAGACTTCCAAAGAGAAGGGGCTGCTGGAGAGAAAGATTAGGGAGCACCCAGTGATCTGTACATCTTTGATTCAAACCTGAAAACTTCTCTGGCCTTCAAGTTATTGTTTACCATCAAGGATATTTAAGGACGATTGTAGGTAAGACAGTTTTTGGAAATGAATGGCTCAGAACATGGTACTAGCATTTAATTCTGGCCACAGCCGGTAGCCTGTGTAGTCCACCGTGGATAGAGGTGATCTGATCAAAGTTCTTTGAGCGTGATATGAGCCTTATGGCAAAGTTCATCAGTGGATTAAGTGGTGCCCTGGAAGGCTTGTTTGTTCCAGTCAGAATTGAGTTCCGATGATTTAGTGAAATGACAAAAGACAGACTAGTTGAAAGTCTTTAGTTTGAAGCACTGGCCTAGTTTTTTCAAGGAGACGAGAATAGCTTTTAATAATTTTATTGTGTGTGATCGATGTCCAAGGACATGAAAAGAAGTAAGTCTAGCCAGATGCCAAAAGGTTTGACCTCAGTGGAAAGCGTGAGTGTGAAGTAGTCGAAAGAAGTTCTGAAAACCAAGTGTGGTCAAATTTGGCGATAAAACAGGATAAATTTAATTGGGCTTATTTCCAAGAAACTGACACATCTCTGTAGATGTGTCAGTTTCCCCGCACCTGCGTGCGAAACCCTTGCGCTACCATACGGCGCAACATGGCGCAAGCATTGACAAATGCGTCACAAATTTTGACGCATCTGTCGGCGTAAAAGTCACGCATTACTGGAGTCGTATCGCAAGCACAACACAACTCCAGCAATGAATGGGGAGGCCTATTCTTAATGCATTGCGTCACTTGTTACGCCTGCTCCAAGGAGGCGTAGGGTTTTGACGCAGTGGCATCCTAGAATTGGCGCAGTGAAATCTTGTAGATTTCACTGCATCACTTCTACGAGGCTTTCCCACTTGGGAACGCCCACCATGCATACATTATACCTGACGCAGGTATAATGTGGCATGGGGCTTTACAAGGTGATGCATCTCCCTAGATGCGTCACGTTGTAAATGGGCCGCAACGTGGCGCATTGTTTACGCCGCCACTGCGTCACAAAAAGTGACGCAATGGCGGCGCAAAAGTGTCACAAGGGGCTTGTAAATCTGCCCCAGTCTTCTTTGGGTTTATTCTGAGTAAGTTGTTCTCTTAGTGGTTTCGTGTATAAATCAAACAGAGTTGGGGCAAGCACTTAGCCTTAAGGAATTTCAAATTAGATTGAATAAGGGTTAAAAAAAAAAGCCATTTTGTAGAGGTATTTGACAGGTGTTCATAGACTATTTCAAACTGATCTTGATAGGCATGGAGCTACATGTTTTATAGGGGGTTGACAGAAATCCTCCAGAGATCTACATCACAGAAAGGGAGCGGCTAGTAGCACAGCAGGAGAAAATCAAAGTCTTACGGGCTGATTCAGAGTTTGGTGGTCCATGGACCAGCAAACCTGGGGTGGTGCAATGGTGATGTGCACACCGGCAGTCCGACCGCCGTATTAAGAGTTTGGTGGTCAGACCACCGTGATCCCTCGCCGGTGGTGCGGCAGTCTGAGGCCCGCAATATGCTGACAGTGCCACTGCGGCACTACCAAGCATTTTACGAGTTTCCTCACTGCCACAGTTTTCATGGCGGTGAGTGCACAATGAAAAGTGTGGCAGTGAGAAAACTAAGGGGGCCCTACAGGACCCCCTGTTGCATCCGGGCCATGTGGATGCATGCAGTAGGGCACATGGTATGCCCCCCTGTATGCATGCACCCTAGTTCCTGAACGGCATGAACTTAACAGTCAATGCTGTGCAGGAACTTGCTTTGGCATTCCCATTGCGGTGCCTTTTCTAGGGCTCACTGCCTGAGACCGCCAAAGCACTGCCCACCAGACCAGGAGAAAACTCTTAATCTGGCTGGTGGTCGGCGGAAAAGTTTGGCGATGTGGGAGCAGGGCACTGGCGTGGTGGCCTGCTTCCACAACGCCCAACTTGTAATCAGGCCCTCAGTCTTCTGCACATTAGCAGTGAGTCGATTATGCTCATAATATTAATAAAGAGCTTTGAGTTTACGCTGCAGCCCAACTGGTGTATAATCCATCAAGACTAAGGGCCTGATTACAACTGTTAAGTTCATGCCGTGCAGGAACTGGGGGTACATGCATACAGAGGGTCATACCATGTGCCCCTCTGCATGTTTCCCCATGCCATATAGGGCCCCCTTTGTTTCCTCACCGCCACACTTTTCATGGCGGGCTAACCACCATGAAAACTGTGGCATTGAGGAAACTCGTAATATGCCGCAGCAGCACCAACAAGCATATTGCGGGCCTCAGACCTTTGAGAGGGTGTCTACTGCTGTGGCTTGCTGTGTACTTCAGAAGACTGCTTTTCTGCGTCTGGAAGGACTGCTCTGCTTCCTGAAGCCTGCCTTGAACCCTCAGAGGATTTTCCTGCTGCTTAAGTAAGCCCTGTTCCACTTCTTGAACCCAGAACTGCCATAGTGACTTTAAGGGCTAGTTGGCTGGCCTCCTGATCAGAGCCTCAGTGATAGAAAAGGCTCCAACCATCTTGAACCCACAACTGGACCCAGCCTAAATGAGACCTAGCCCCCTAAGTGGTTCACCTCCAGACCTGGACCCTTGGTGGTCGTATTAATGGTGCCCATATAACCAAAATCCAAAACTTGAGACAGAAACTTATTGGCTAAAAACTGCTCTGAGAACCTAGAGGAGACCGGGACCAACCTGCTTGTATATCCGTCTAAGGTGCATCGCTGGTTGGCCTGACTTTGTGGCAGCTTTGGCTACGTTCATCTCTGCAGCAGTAAATCCTGTTCAGCAATTCTTCGCCAAAGGGTTAATCAGCCTCGTGGCACTCTTAACGGCTACATTCTCCAGCTTCGTCCAGCTGGAGATTTTCGCCTTCCGAAAAAGAGACTTAGTCCAAACGTAGAAATCTTCACCCGAATTCGCCCAGCAGCTCCCCGACAATGACGCCTCCTCATTGGACACTACCTGCAGCCTTGCCCCTCTGAACGTTTACCTTCTCAGACAACTTTTTGCTGACCTTTATTCTAAATCCGAAGGTAAGTGCAGACGGGGTCCAATGCACTTTTTTATTCCGACTTGCACCCCATTTTGGTTGTCCATATTTTTCAACTTTGACCTGGTCTAGCACAACTAGATGTCCGCCGTTGGCATTTTGATCTTTTATGTGCTAGTTTTCACCTTAAACTTTAAAAATTAGGAACTCCTGTTCTACTAATTTGAATTTTGTGATTTTGGTGTCGTATAATTTATTACTATTTTTCTAAATTGGTGTGGGATTTTTCCTATGTTCTGTTTTGTTTTCACTTTATTGCTGTTTGTGTGCTGCATAAATACTTTACACATTGCCTTTAATTTAAGCCTGACTGCTTTTGTCCCAAGTTGGTTGGTTATTCTTATAGGGAGCATAATGAACCTCAAATCAATTCTCTTGCACGAGGTGACAAAATATGAATCAGCGGACCTAAAATGGTTGGTGGTCCAAACGCAAGCTAATAGTTCTCTTCTCAGATGGCATACAATCTTTCTGTGTCATTAAGAGTTCTTGATGTATAAGCCACCACCCACTTGTTGTTACCAGATTTCTGTGACAAAACTGCCCCAACCCATAAGCACTTGTGTCAACAGTAATTGCACATAGTTTTCCTAAGTAAAATGGCTTCAAAGTGGGGCAGTGACTATGCACTTCTTCTTGTACCAAAGGCTTCCTGTTTCTCTGGACCCCAAACAAAGTCTACTCCTTGACATGACACTTTTCTGAGGAGTTCCATGACGGAGGAAAAGTTGTCTGCAAATTTAGTGTAGTACTGACAGTGCCCCATGGAAGACATTAGTTGTTCTTTGTCACATGGAGCAGGTAAATGACTGATAGCCTTGACAAGTGATTCCTTGGGAAATACCCCCTGTGATAAAATTGTGTGTCCCAGATAATCCACTTGAGATTTAAAAAGCTTACATTTCTCCGGCAACAAAACAAACATTTCTCAAAAAATCCAAAATGATCCTTTTTTAACACTAAAATGTAATCCTGGATGCATTTACCTTTGTCCTCAAGGGCCTTAAACAGATGGAATATTGCTCTTTGAAAGATAGATGCTGCTGATGCACAGCCAAACAGTATCCACTTATATTGGAAAAGCCCGAAAGGAGTTAGAAAGGCTGTGAGTGGCTTGAACTCTTCGGCTAATTCAATCACGTGGTATGAATGACGTAGATCCAGAGTGTAAAACACAGTGGCACCATCAATAGTAAATAGTAATTCATTTATCTTTGGAAGTGGATGCTTATCATTAATTATATTAGAATTTAAGGCCCTCTGTTCTACAAAAAGGCGTGGTTCACTGTTGTTCTACTTTGCCAAAATTATTGGTGAAATCCACTTGGAGGACTCCTGCTATTACTTGTGTAAGTCTTTACGTACATATTAAGTGCTCACCTTAACTTCTGCTTCACCGGCCTGCCATCATTACTCAACTTTATAAAATGTCTGAAGCCTCTGTGTTTTCCCAAACATTTGTTCAGGTGTGCATGTGTACAGAACAATTTACAAAGGTTTTTAGTCCCTTCCACCCAGTAAACACACATATCTCTGCATGACAGATACATTTTAATTTTAGCAGACCTTTCCTTGAATTTAACAACAGTGATACAGTAGCCAATAAAATCCATGTTATGTCCATCAAAAGAGACATCTGGTTCTTTCAACCTTACTTTGAACAGGTAATCAAAGAAGGCTTGTATGGTGATGATATGGGGAAACCTGAGTCAGCTATTTCACAAGCTTTTCCCCAGAACTTACAGCTGATGCATTGAAGGTGAGTCTTTAGCATTACTCTCATAGCAATCCTCTTCCTGAACCATGTTACCGATTTCCAAAACATGGCCTTCCCTTCTTCTGTTTTTTGTGAAATCACCTCAGTTACTTGAGATACTTTGGGTCTAATGTTTCATTGAACTTTCTTGCACACTCTTGTGCAAGCCGCAATGGAAAAAATACAGGATCCCACCGCCAACACGGCGGTCAGATCATAATCTGGGAAGCAGGACCTCTGACTCCTTGTCAGGCAGTCCCGCTTCCGCTACGATGCGCATCCGAGCAGCATAGTAATTGGCCCCTTAGTCTAAGGTTGGATCACCAATTCTCCAAAGTCTTTCTTGAATTCCTTTCCTGCTTGTATTCACAATAATTTGATCTCAGATCATTCCATGTCTAGTATTGCCCAGTTGGCACTAAGTGCTGCCAAGAACTCATTCAAAGACTTTTTCTCTTTTTGCCTTATAAAAATGATATCTCTCCAACATGATGCTAATTGAAGTGTTAAAATGACTTTCTAATCTTAAAATAAATTCCTCGTACTCATCATATACATCTTGCCTTCTCGCACCTCAGCCTTTGTCAAGGATCTGAATTCGTCCTGTCCTTCAGATCTCAGGCAATGGAGTACTGTCCTCTTTCTGGGTTCAAGAGGCATTTTGTATGCATCAGGGGCCTCAAGGTGTGTTTAAAATTCCTCCTTCCATATCTTTCAAGGGATGGGATGTTCACCTTTATTTGCAGAAACATTTTGGTGGTTCAAAGGGCTTGATAATAAATATAGTGCAATTACCACGCAGTCTTTATGACACATATGCCTTTACCACCCATGCCTTTACCACTCATATGCATTTATCACACATGCCGTTACCACACACATTGGTAAGTATATTGGTAAATATATGTAAGTATGGGTAAGTGTTTTTAATTTTTTTTTTAAGTAATGTATTTTGAATATATACAGGCTCAAGTAGCGATAACATCATAGCACTATCATATCTGTCGAACTAAGCAACACTGAGAAAACAGCCATCATTATTTTGCTGCTTTATTGATTATAGAACTGTCCCCCCATCGCTCCTAAAAGCAATAACATCTTTATATCAGGGGACCTGGGTTTGGATAAATACAGGCCCTTCCATAGCGACTGCCAAAGTTCCGATCAACAGTGACCTTAAACTGGACCCTCTTCTTTTGAACCTTTACACTACTGACCTGGGCATAGCTTTAGAAGGTGCCAGCTTAGATACACCTAGGCTAGGACCGTCAAGACTCCCAATTCTGCAGTATGCAGATGACATTGTGATCATGGACCACACTAAATCATGTCTACAGGAAGCTCTCAACGCACTTCACAGGCCCAACAAGGCTAACAAACTTCAGGTGAATCAGGGTAAGACAAAAATCATCATTGTTGGAAAGTACCCACATAAAAAACATACTCACTGACGGCTCGGTGAAATACAAATAACAAAAGTTCCTTACTGCAACTACTTAGGTGTTTGGTTTACAAAAGGGGTAAAACCAACGGCACACCTGGAGAACCTCAAATCAAAGGGCGTAGGAGTCGTCTGTCGCCTAAACGGCTTAAACAGTCACCTGCTAAGTCTAACTGCTGAACCTATGCTGAAAGTTTTGAAAGCAAAATTGATTCCAGCACTAAACAGTGGCCACCAAGCCTTTCTTGGTGTGCCAGTACCACAACTAAATAACATCCAAACCTCAGCATATAAATTAAATCTTTCATGCACCTCGGCAGTCATGAAGAGCGAGGCTCAGATTAGAGCTAGGCCTTGAGAGACTGGATGTTGATTGTCAAGGTGATCATCTAATATACTATATCAGGATTCTGTGGGCCCCTGAGAACACCCTTTAGGCCCTACTCAAAGCAGTATTTGAGGCAAGGAGTAACCCATGACAAGAGTACTTAACCCAAGCAATTAAGAATCTAAAAATATAAGCTTCCAACCTTCACCACTCTGACATACCTTTTATTGTCTGGAAAAATACAGTGAATCTGCAGGTTAAGAACATCTCGCTAGAACTGGACAAAGTAAGCCTCCGCTGCACCCAGAACACCAACATGCTGGACGCCTCCTACACGGACGGGAAAGCACAGCCTTACTGACACCAAGCCTTAGCAGCCCATACTCACAGGAAAATTCTATACATGCAGCTCCTCGCCCTACCAATCATGGATTTCAACACCTCTTGGGCGAGGCAAGAACATGCAGGCTGTATAACTACTGCAACGAATCCTGGCTTCATTTATTGTGCTGCTGCCCCAAACTTGCCAGTGATTGGTGTCATCTGTTAGTCCCCTTATTCCTGTCTCAAGGAACACAAACCTACAGAATGGCATGGGATCTGTGCTTTTCTGACATCACTCCTGTGACCCTAGCAAGGTTGGGGAAGTTCACCAATGCTATACGATTAGCATTCCATATGTCGCAAGCTAGTGCCATTGGTCAAGACTCTATCTGAGCCCCGCACAGCCCCTACTGAAGGCCACAACTGTGCAGGCCAGTTAAACCTGCAGCATTTCTCTCCTTGGTCCAGAGACCCTGAACATTACCAGCCTGCCTCTGAGAATTATCTAGATCCCTGCACCAGCACTCTCACTAGTGGGACTATTTTATGTGCTCTTATATATCCCCGAAAAGACAATTCTGATCTTGCTGTGCGCTAAGACGTTCCAACTGCACTCCGCACTATGTGATGTTCTCTTTGAGCTTTTTAGTCTTTCGATTTTATATTTCTGATTTATACTTCTATTTTTGGACCTAGTACATTTTGTATATGCAGCTTCATGTAATGATTTTAAGCAATTGATCATGAATAAAAATTAAATCAATTCAATATATATATATATATCCAAATCCCTCGTTTGTTTAGATCTCCTCCGTGGAGAAAAAACGAGCGTAGACCCAGATTCTGTGCAATAGTTCTTTATTCTTCACCCACACAGTCCGCCATGACGCGTTTTGACCGATTACCGGCCTTGATCACATGACAACGCTGAGAACACAGCTATCCATATTTAAAGTGCCAGTGCCACAAATCAAATAATAGGCATAAACAACATACTATCACATAGTATCCTATTAATGCATAAATGCTTCAGTTTTTTTTAAATACGAACGCATATAAATACTCAATGTAGTTATAAATTGGCATTCACTACTATGGATGCATGTTGTAAAAAAATTGTATAAATACTTGGTATAATACCCAAATAATTAAAAATTCCAATGCCTTTTCTAAAAAAATACCCACAAAGTGACAAAGTGCTTGATCAATCCCAAAAGTGCTAGAAAATCCTAAAGTGCTAAGTGCTAAATGCATAATACTACCGGAAGCACATAATGTTATACATAATGTTTCAAATGCTTTACCAGTAATAAATTACAGAAGTGCTAATAAAGTGCTTTAAAATCTACGTGCCACCAGCAGCAACCATATTGACATAGTGTCCTGATGTTGCATTCCGGTATCTTAATATAAAGTGCAAATAGTGCGGAAACAGGATCAAGGTTTCATTCCATTTGCAGTTGATTACATTGCATAGGTATAAATATATAAATAAATAAATATCCATATAAATATAAATATAAATACGAGTACAAACCAACTGTCTAAAATGACTAAATATACACATGAATAAAATCCAAAGATTAAAAGTTTCACATATCAAATAACTAAATAACTAAGACCATCATAGCTGTTAAATACATTCAGGTTCCATTGTATAATGCATGTTAAATGATTAAAAATAATAAATTCACTTCTATAGTTGTTGATCCAATTGACCTAGAGTGATACTGTAAACAATCCATGCATGATTAGACTTAATTTCTCATAAATAAGTGTACAAATCCTCACTAGTATTCAGGCCTCCTGGTTGCTTGGTATCCAGTTCTAATATATAACTAGTCTCTAGGCGTCTCAATTTAGCTTCCCGGTTGCCACCTCTTCTCTGCGGTGGTATTGCATCTATAACAAAGTACTTAAAATGTTTGAGATCACTGTTATGACATTCCTTGAAATGTCTCGCAACCGGCTAGCTTGCATCATTGTTAATGATGGCCCTGGTGTGCAGGAGGATTCTCTTATGAACAGCTAACTTCGTACTGCCTATGTATTTTAAATTGCAACTGCATTCCAGTACATATACAGCAAAGTCAGATTTACAGGTTAAGTGTTGTTTAATAACCTGTATTTTGCTGTTGAATGCAGTTTGGTACGAAGTTTTATTAATGCCGTGTTGACAGGCTTTACAACTAGAACACTTATAAAAGCCTTTCCTAGCTGATAGCCAACTCCCCACTTGTTGATCCTCCGGGCTACTTTTGACCAGCACATTACCCATAGTTGTAGTTTTTCTATATGTAATGGCTGGCTTAGGTGGTAAAAGTTTTCCTATTACGGGGTCGTCCAACACTATGGGCCAATTCTGCCTAATAATGGATCTGAGCTGCTTTTCTTGCCTAGAGTACGATAAAATCAATCAAGTTGGTTCGGTGGCCTTTCCCAATGTACCGCTTGCTACACCCCGGGAATTTACATTATATTGCAACAAATCTTCCCTGGCTCGCTTTCTTGACTTGTTAATGGCTGCATCTATTATCTCAGTTTTGTACCCCCTGGCTACAAAGCGTGCCCGGCTTTCTGATTGCTTTGCAATAGTGTCTTCACTGTCACTGCAGATTCGCCTAATGCGTAACATCTCCCCGTAAGGAATGCTATTAATAAGATGGGGGCCGATGTGCGCTAGATGCATGCAGCAATGTGTTCCTGCTGTTTTTTTTGCGGAATAGCGATGTAGACAAGCGGTTGTTAACAATTCGGACCGGCACATCCAAAAATGTCACTTCGTCCTTGCTGATCGATGAAGTAAAATTTAAGTTAACATCATTTACATTTATTTGAGCAATGAATTCAACTGCACTCTGCTCATTGCCACACCATACAATAAATAAATTGTCAATATATCTCAACCAGGAGATTACCTTGGAATTGTAAGTGTGCTCAAATTTCTTTTGGAGGATCAGCTCCTCCCACCAGCCCATAAATAAACAGGCATAGCTGGGGGAGAAGCTGGCCCCCATCGCCACCCCTTGGATTTGCTGGTACATTTGGTTCTTAAATAAAAACAAATTATTTTCCAAGCAAAAGAGTAGCATACTGATTAGCATCTTATTGTGTTGAGCATACTTCAAAGGTCTGTTGGCCAGAAAATGTTCCACTGCCCTAATGCCATCATGATTTCTTATACATGTATACAATGAAGAGACATCTAAGGCTATTAAAAGATATTCAGGCTTCCTTTGCATATCTCTAATTTTTCAGAGGAAATCACATGTATCCTGCACATAGGACCTTAAGTTCTTAACATGGTCTTGTAAAAAGAAATCAATATACTTTGACATATTTTCAAGGGGCCCATCAATTGCTGCTATGATGGGCCTGCCTGGTGGCTTGTGAATGTTCTTATGTACCTATGGGATGAAGTAGATCACCGGGATGGTAGGGTGTTCTTTCTTCAGGTATTTATATTCTTCCAAGCTAAGTAGACCCAGGCTTTTCCATGCCAACAATTTTGCAAAGAAAGAATACTGCATGCTCTTGAATTTTGGGGTGAACTCTTTCTATAGCATTCCAAGTTGTTAAGTTGACTGGATGCCTCCATCATGTAATCTTGCAAAGGCCATAAAACAATATTCCCCCCTTTGTCTGAATTCCTGACCACAACTTTCTTTTCCTTCTTAAGTTTGTCAATAAGCTGATAATATTTTCTCTCCTGGTTGCTGATTTTCATCTTAGATTTGCCAATACCAATGTTCAGTTTTTTAACTTGCGCCATATGTAAATGTATATGTATATTCATATATACATAAATATAAATATAAATATATATATATATATATATATATATATATATATATATATATATGTATATATATATATATATATATATATATATACTTGAAGATGAAGGATCACAAGAAAACAACAGCCAGCCAGGGCAAAAATCTGGACCCCATAGGATACAATGAGTCACAAAGAAATAAAATATCCAAGAAAGAAGTGACTCAAACAGATAGATTCACCAAAGAACAAAAATATATTTCCACTACAACGTTTCAGCTTCCGCCTTCCTCAGGTAGTACAAGATGGTTTGCTCAGTGGCTGCACAGATGACACAGCTGAATTTTCAAAAAGCATCATGAGTGAAGATTTCATTTGGAATGTGGAATCAATGCAGTCCTGAGAGCTCTTGAGATATGCAGTAATCAGGTTGTATTATCAATAATGTTCAGTTCATCTGGATGCAGTGATTTTAAACGGTACATCCAGAAGTTTTCTCTGGAGTCCAGTAGTTCTTCCTTTGAGACATGTTCCACGGGGAAAATCTTCAAATCTGATAGTAAATGATCCACAAGGTTAAAATGATTGGCTACAGGCTGGTCAATTTTCTTATTAATTATTGCCGATTTGTGGTTCCTGAATCGTGTACGGAGGTCATTCACTGTTTGGCCTACATATTGTTTTTTACAGCTTTGCCGTTGGCACTGAATCACATAAATAATGCACGTTGAGCGACATGTAAGATGCTGTCTTATTCCATAGGTCCTTCTCGTAACAGAACTAGTTACTGATGATGTTTGTAAAAGGTATTCACACGTGATGCACCTTTTAGAGTCACGGCAATGAACCCCTGCATTTGTTACAACTTGCTTGAGTTCAGCTCTCACAATAAGAGATCGTAAATTTGGAGCTCTGCGGTAAGCAATGACTGGCGGTTTTGGAAAAACCTTTCGCAATTTTTCACAAGTAGACAGTAAGGGAAATGTTTTTTGCATTATATTTCTGTAGTTGGGAGCTGATGGATGATAGTCAACCACAAATGGAGTTCTGTCACTTTTGTTTCTGCCGTTGGTATTCCAAATAAGTGCTTCTCTGGGTAACTGCAAAGACTTGTCAATTTGTTGCTGTATGATATGCAGAGGATAGCCTCGCCTTTTAAATAATGTAGCAAGCTCCTGTAGATGGTCTTTACAGGTTTCCTCATTGCTGCAGATGCGTCTTATTCTGAGTGCTTGGCTGTAGATGATGCTCAGTTTAGTGTGGTGTGGGTGACATGAAGTCCAGTTTAGATACAAATGAGCATCTGTAGGCTTGTGGTACAGATCAGTTGTAATTTTTTGTTCATGAATGGTGAGTAGCACATCCAGAAAAGGGAGATGCTGCTTCTGTTTAGTATTGCTGCTGGTAAATTTGATGGTAGGATGGATATTGTTGATATAAGCTGTAAATTGTTCCAATGCTCTACTTCCTGCATTCCATATTATAAATATGTCATCAATGTATCTTAGCCATACCAGTGGTTTGATGCTATAAGTAGCAAGTATACAGTACTCTAGTTTGCCCATGAAGATATTTGCATAGGATGGAGCCATCCGAGTGCCCATAGAAGTCCCTTGTATCTGCAGATAGTGTTTACCATTGAATGTAAAATTGTTGGATTTAAGGATAACTCTTGCAAAGTTGGTAAGCACATTTGTTGATGGCTTTTTCACAGTTCTTTTATTAAGAGCTTCAGATAATGCCATAAGCCCATCCTCATGTGGTATATTGGTGTATAATGATGTAACATCAAATGTAGCCAGAAGAGTATCATCATCAAATGTGTAGGTTTGGTTTAATTTTTCAATAATCTGAAGGAAGTGACTGGTATCTTTAACAAATGATGGAAGTTCCTGTACAATGGGCTGGAGGTGCAGGTCGACAAATAAAGATAGTCTCTCAGTGGCTGTGTCATTGCCAGAGATGATGGGACGGCCAGGATTGTTCATTTGTGAATTTTGGGAAGCATATAAAATCTCCCAGGTCTTGGTTTGGGATGAACGAGTATATCTGCTGTTGCTTCATCAATGAGGTTTAAGCTCCTGTACCTTACAACCATGTTCTTAATTTCTTTGTTTAAGTCTTCTGTGGGATCAGTTTCTAAAGGTTTGTAAGTGTTGGTATCCATTAGTTGTCTCATTCCTTCCTCAATATAATCACTTACTTTCAAGGCAACCACTGCACCACTTTTGTCTGCCGGTTTTATAATGACATCCATTCTCTGTTGAAAATTAATAAGAAAATTGACCAGCCTGTAGCCAATCATTTTAACCTTGTGGATCATTTACTATCAGATTTGAAGATTTTCCCCGTGGAACATGTCTCAAAGGAAGAACTACTGGACTCCAGAGAAAACTTCTGGATGTACCGTTTAAAATCACTGCATCCAGATGGACTGAACATTACTGATAATACAACCTGATTACTGCATATCTCAAGAGCTCTCAGGACTGCATTGATTCCACATTCCAAATGGAATCTTCCCTCATGATGCTTTTTGAAAATTCAGCTGTGTCATCTGTGCAGCCACTGAGCAAACCGTCTTGTACTACCTGAGGAAGGCGGAAGCTGAAACGTTGTAGTGGAAATAAATTTTTGTTCTTTGGTGAATCTATCTGTTTGAGTCACTTCTTTCTTGGATATATATATATATATCTATATATATATATATATATATATATATAGATATATATATATATATATATAGATATATATATATATATATATTCATATATATTCAAGCTACAAAGTGCGGAGCACTCACGGGACGCTCAGTTAAATTAGATTTATTAAAGCAAATGCATTTCGGCATATTAGCCTTCTTCAGTGCTTATCATCTTGGCATCAGACATTAGCATGTTTAAATACATTTTCGAATGATCCCATTGGAGAGGCACCTGATCACAGCCAGTGACGAAGGACAAACACAGTTCAAGGTCAAAATACCTCTCTTGCTGGCAGCCATGTCAGCGTGTGTTTCATTCCGTGCAGCCTGATGGAAAGCATTTCGTTTTTGCAATAAAAGTTCTCAGTCTCTCATGTACGATTCCTTAGATGGAATATACAATGTCACTTACACGGTGCATGACTCATCCGGCCCCTCGACATTAATCTGGACAATGTGCCTCCAATTGTCAGTGCCATGATGTTATGTTTCCGTCCCTCGCCTGCCAGGATTTCAAACGTTGCACCATCCTACAGGTTTCAGTATATATTACTTCTATCCCTCAATTAAATAATTGACAGCGAGGCTGGTAGGATGCTTCCTCATTCTTGTCTCGGCGGTTCTAGCAGTGAGTTAAATAATGGCTCCAAGTCTCACCCTTGAACTGCTGAACTCGTGGCGGGTGCTGTTCTCCGCTAAACGTGAGGGTGAAGTCACGGGAAAATATTCAAGCTACAAAGTGCGGAGCACTCACGGGACGCTCAGTTAAATTAGATTTATTAAAGCAAATGCATTTCGGCATATTAGCCTTCTTCAGTGCTTATCATCTTGGCATCAGACATTAGCATGTTTAAATACATTTTCGAATGATCCCATTGGAGAGGCACCTGATCACAGCCAGTGACGAAGGACAAACACAGTTCAAGGTCAAAATACCTCTTTTGCTGGCAGCCATGTCAGCGTGTGTTTCATTCCGTGCAGCCTGATGGAAAGCATTTCGTTTTTGCAATAAAAGTTCTCAGTCTCTCATGTACGATTCCTTAGATGGAATATACAATGTCACTTACACGGTGCATGACTCATCCGGCCCCTCGACATTAATCTGGACAATTTATTTAATTGAGGGATAGAAGTAATATATACTGAAACCTGTAGGATGGTGCAACGTTTGAGATGCTGGCAGGCGCGGGACGGAAACATAACATCATGGCACTGACAATTGGAGGCACATTGTCCAGATTAATGTCGAGGGGCCGGATGAGTCATGCACTGTGTAAGTGACATTGTATATTCCATCTAAGGAATCGTACATGAGAGACTGAGAACTTTTATTGCAAAAACGAAATGCTTTCCATCAGGCTGCACGGAATGAAACACACGCTGACATGGCTGCCAGCAAGAGAGGTATTTTGACCTTGAACTGTGTTTGTCCTTCGTCACTGGCTGTGATCAGGTGCCTCTCCAATGGGATCATTCGAAAATGTATTTAAACATGCTAATGTCTGATGCCAAGATGATAAGCACTGAAGAAGGCTAATATGCCGAAATGCATTTGCTTTAATAAATCTAATTTAACTGAGCGTCCCGTGAGTGCTCCGCACTTTGTAGCTTGAATATTTTCCCGTGACTTCACCCTCACGTTTAGCGGAGAACAGCACCCGCCACGAGTTCAGCAGTTCAAGGGTGAGACTTGGAGCCATTATTTAACTCACTGCTAGAACCGCCGAGACAAGAATGAGGAAGCATCCTACCAGCCTCGCTGTCATTTATTTAATTGAGGGATAGAAGTAATATATACTGAAACCTGTAGGATGGTGCAACGTTTGAGATCCTGGCAGGCGAGGGACGGAAACATAACATCATGGCACTGACAATTGGAGGCACATTGTCCATATTAATGTCAAGGGCCGGATGAGTCATGCACCGTGTAAGTGACATTGTATATTCCATCTAAGGAATCGTACATGAGAGACTGAGAACTTTTATTGCAAAAACGAAATGCTTTCCATCAGGCTGCACGGAATGAAACACACGCTGACATGGCTGCCAGCAAGAGAGGTATTTTGACCTTGAACTGTGTTTGTCCTTCGTCACTGGCTGTGATCAGGTGCCTCTCCAATGGGATCATTCGAAAATGTATTTAAACATGCTAATGTCTGATGCCAAGATGATAAGCACTGAAGAAGGCTAATATGCCGAAATGCATTTGCTTTAATAAATCTAATTTAACTGAGCGTCCCGTGAGTGCTCCGCACTTTGTAGCTTGAATATTTTCCCGTGACTTCACCCTCACGTTTAGCGGAGAACAGCACCCGCCACGAGTTCAGCAGTTCAAGGGTGAGACTTGGAGCCATTATTTAACTCACTGCTAGAACCGCCGAGACAAGAATGAGGAAGCATCCTACCAGCCTCGCTGTCATTTATTTAATTGAGGGATAGAAGTAATATATACTGAAACCTGTAGGATGGTGCAACGTTTGAGATCCTGGCAGGCGAGGGACGGAAACATAACATCATGGCACTGACAATTGGAGGCACATTGTCCATATTAATGTCAAGGGCCGGATGAGTCATGCACCGTGTAAGTGACATTGTATATTCCATCTAAGGAATCGTACATGAGAGACTGAGAACTTTTATTGCAAAAACGAAATGCTTTCCATCAGGCTGCACGGAATGAAACACACGCTGACATGGCTGCCAGCAAGAGAGGTATTTTGACCTTGAACTGTGTTTGTCCTTCGTCACTGGCTGTGATCAGGTGCCTCTCCAATGGGATCATTCGAAAATGTATTTAAACATGCTAATGTCTGATGCCAAGATGATAAGCACTGAAGAAGGCTAATATGCCGAAATGCATTTGCTTTAATAAATCTAATTTAACTGAGCGTCCCGTGAGTGCTCCGCACTTTGTAGCTTGAATATTTTCCCGTGACTTCACCCTCACGTTTAGCGGAGAACAGCACCCGCCACGAGTTCAGCAGTTCAAGGGTGAGACTTGGAGCCATTATTTAACTCACTGCTAGAACCGCCGAGACAAGAATGAGGACGCATCCTACCAGCCTCGCTGTCAATTATTTAATTGAGGGATAGAAGTAATATATACTGAAACCTGTAGGATGGTGCAACGTTTGAGATCCTGGCAGGCGAGGGACGGAAACATAACATCATGGCACTGACAATTGGAGGCACATTGTCCAGATTAATGTCGAGGGGCCGGATGAGTCATGCACCGTGTAAGTGACATTGTATATTCCATCTAAGGAATCGTACATGAGAGACTGAGAACTTTTATTGCAAAAACTAAATGCTTTCCATCAGGCTGCACGGAATGAAACACACGCTGACATGGCTGCCAGCAAGAGAGGTATTTTGACCTTGAACTGTGTTTGTCCTTCGTCACTGGCTGTGATCAGGTGCCTCTCCAATGGGATCATTCGAAAATGTATTTAAACATGCTAATGTCTGATGCCAAGATGATAAGCACTGAAGAAGGCTAATATGCCGAAATGCATTTGCTTTAATAAATCTAATTTAACTGAGCGTCCCGTGAGTGCTCCGCACTTTGTAGCTTGAATATTTTCCCGTGACTTCACCCTCACGTTTAGCGGAGAACAGCACCCGCCACGAGTTCAGCAGTTCAAGGGTGAGACTTGGAGCCATTATTTAACTCACTGCTAGAACCGCCGAGACAAGAATGAGGACGCATCCTACCAGCCTCGCTGTCAATTATTTAATTGAGGGATAGAAGTAATATATACTGAAACCTGTAGGATGGTGCAACGTTTGAGATCCTGGCAGGCGAGGGACGGAAACATAACATCATGGCACTGACAATTGGAGGCACATTGTCCAGATTAATGTCGAGGGGCCGGATGAGTCATGCACCGTGTAAGTGACATTGTATATTCCATCTAAGGAATCGTACATGAGAGACTGAGAACTTTTATTGCAAAAACGAAATGCTTTCCATCAGGCTGCACGGAATGAAACACACGCTGACATGGCTGCCAGCAAGAGAGGTATTTTGACCTTGAACTGTGTTTGTCCTTCGTCACTGGCTGTGATCAGGTGCCTCTCCAATGGGATCATTCGAAAATGTATTTAAACATGCTAATGTCTGATGCCAAGATGATAAGCACTGAAGAAGGCTAATATGCCGAAATGCATTTGCTTTAATAAATCTAATTTAACTGAGCGTCCCGTGAGTGCTCCGCACTTTGTAGCTTGAATATTTTCCCGTGACTTCACCCTCACGTTTAGCGGAGAACAGCACCCGCCACGAGTTCAGCAGTTCAAGGGTGAGACTTGGAGCCATTATTTAACTCACTGCTAGAACCGCCGAGACAAGAATGAGGAAGCATCCTACCAGCCTCGCTGTCAATTATTTAATTGAGGGATAGAAGTAATATATACTGAAACCTGTAGGATGGTGCAACGTTTGAGATCCTGGCAGGCGAGTGACGGAAACATAACATCATGGCACTGACAATTGGAGGCACATTGTCCAGATTAATGTTGAGGGTCTGGATGAGTCATGCACCGTGTAAGTGACATTGTATATTCCATCTAAGGAATCGTACATGAGAGACTGAGAACTTTTATTGCAAAAACGAAATGCTTTCCATCAGGCTGCACGGAATGAAACACACGCTGACATGGCTGCCAGCAAGAGAGGTATTTTGACCTTGAACTGTGTTTGTCCTTCGTCACTGGCTGTGATCAGGTTCCTCTCCAATGGGATCATTCGAAAATGTATTTAAACATGCTAATGTCTGATGCCAAGATGATAAGCATTGAAGAAGGCTAATATGCCGAAATGCATTTGCTTTAATAAATCTAATTTAACTGAGCGTCCCGTGAGTGCTCCGCACTTTGTAGCTTGAATATTTTCCCGTGACTTCACCCTCACGTTTAGCGGAGAACAGCACCCGCCACGAGTTCAGCAGTTCAAGGGTGAGACTTGGAGCCATTATTTAACTCACTGCTAGAACCGCCGAGACAAGAATGAGGAAGCATCCTACCAGGCTCGCTGTCAATTATTTACTTGAGGGATAGAAGTAATATATACTGAAACCTGTAGGATGGTGCAACGTTTGAGATCCTGGCAGGCGAGGGACGGAAACATAACATCATGGCACTGACAATTGGAGGCACATTGTCCAGATTAATGTCGAGGGGCCGGATGAGTCATGCACCGTGTAAGTGACATTGTATATTCCATCTAAGGAATCGTACATGAGAGACTGAGAACTTTTATTGCAAAAACGAAATGCTTTCCATCAGGCTGCACGGAATGAAACACACGCTGACATGGCTGCCAGCAAGAGAGGTATTTTGACCTTGAACTGTGTTTGTCCTTCGTCACTGGCTGTGATCAGGTGCCTCTCCAATGGGATCATTCGAAAATGTATTTAAACATGCTAATGTCTGATGCCAAGATGATAAGCACTGAAGAAGGCTAATATGCCGAAATGCATTTGCTTTAATAAATCTAATTTAACTGAGCGTCCCGTGAGTGCTCCGCACTTTGTAGCTTGAATATTTTCCTGTGACTTCACCCTCACGTTTAGCGGAGAACAGCACCCGCCACGAGTTCAGCAGTTCAAGGGTGAGACTTGGAGCCATTATTTAACTCACTGCTAGAACCGCCGAGACAAGAATGAGGAAGCATCCTACCAGGCTCGCTGTCAATTATTTACTTGAGGGATAGAAGTAATATATACTGAAACCTGTAGGATGGTGCAACGTTTGAGATCCTGGCAGGCGAGGGACGGAAACATAACATCATGGCACTGACAATTGGAGGCACATTGTCCAGATTAATGTCGAGGGGCCGGATGAGTCATGCACCGTTTAAGTGACATTGTATATTCCATCTAAGGAATTGTACATGAGAGACTGAGAACTTTTATTGCAAAAACGAAATGCTTTCCATCAGGCTGCACGGAATGAAACACACGCTGACATGGCTGCCAGCAAGAGAGGTATTTTGACCTTGAACTGTGTTTGTCCTTCGTCACTGGCTGTGATCAGGTGCCTCTCCAATGGGATCATTCGAAAATGTATTTAAACATGCTAATGTCTGATGCCAAGATGATAAGCACTGAAGAAGGCTAATATGCCGAAATGCATTTGCTTTAATAAATCTAATTTAACTGAGCGTCCCGTGAGTGCTCCGCACTTTGTAGCTTGAATATTTTCCCGTGACTTCACCCTCACGTTTAGCGGAGAACAGCACCCGCCACGAGTTCAGCAGTTCAAGGGTGAGACTTGGAGCCATTATTTAACTCACTGCTAGAACCGCCGAGACAAGAATGAGGAAGCATCCTACCAGCCTCGCTGTCATTTATTTAATTGAGGGATAGAAGTAATATATACTGAAACCTGTAGGATAATGCAACGTTTGAGATCCTGGCAGGCGAGGGACGGAAACATAACATCATGGCACTGACAATTGGAGGCACATTGTCCATATTAATGTCGAGGGGCCGGATGAGTCATGCACCGTGTAAGTGACATTGTATATTCCATCTAAGGAATCGTACATGAGAGACTGAGAACTTTTATTGCAAAAACGAAATGCTTTCCATCAGGCTGCACGGAATGAAACACACGCTGACATGGCTGCCAGCACGAGAGGAATTTTGACCTTGAACTGTGTTTGTCCTTCGTCACTGGCTGTGATCAGGTGCCTCTCCAATGGGATCATTCGAAAATGTATTTAAACATGCTAATGTCTGATGCCAAGATGATAAGCACTGAAGAAGGCTAATATGCCGAAATGCATTTGCTTTATGAGCGTCCCGTGAGTGCTCCGCACTTTGTAGCTTGAATATTTTCCCGTGACTTCACCCTCACGTTTAGCGGAGAACAGCACCCGCCACGAGTTCAGCAGTTCAAGGGTGAGACTTGGAGCCATTATTTAACTCACTGCTAGAACCGCCGAGACAAGAATGAGGAAGCATCCTACCAGCCTCGCTGTCAATTATTTAATTGAGGGATAGAAGTAATATATACTGAAACCTGTAGGATGGTGCAACGTTTGAGATCCTGGCAGGCGAGGGACGGAAACATAACATCATGGCACTGACAATTGGAGGCACATTGTCCAGATTAATGTTGAGGGGCTGGATGAGTCATGCACCGTGTAAGTGACATTGTATATTCCATCTAAGGAATCGTACATGAGAGACTGAGAACTTTTATTGCAAAAACGAAATGCTTTCCATCAGGCTGCACGGAATGAAACACACGCTGACATGGCTGCCAGCAAGAGAGGTATTTTGACCTTGAACTGTGTTTGTCCTTCGTCACTGGCTGTGATCAGGTTCCTCTCCAATGGGATCATTCGAAAATGTATTTAAACATGCTAATGTCTGATGCCAAGATGATAAGCATTGAAGAAGGCTAATATGCCGAAATGCATTTGCTTTAATAAATCTAATTTAACTGAGCGTCCCGTGAGTGCGCCGCACTTTGTAGCTTGAATAGTTTCCCGTGACTTCACCCTCACGTTTAGCGGAGAACAGCACCCGCCACGAGTTCAGCAGTTCAAGGGTGAGACTTGGAGCCATTATTTAACTCACTGCTAGAACCGCCGAGACAAGAATGAGGAAGCATCCTACCAGGCTCGCTGTCAATTATTTACTTGAGGGATAGAAGTAATATATACTGAAACCTGTAGGATGGTGCAACGTTTGAGATCCTGGCAGGCGAGGGACGGAAACATAACATCATGGCACTGACAATTGGAGGCACATTGTCCAGATTAATGTCAAGGGCCGGATGAGTCATGCACAGTGTAAGTGACATTGTATATTCCATCTAAGGAATCGTACATGAGAGACTGAGAACTTTTATTGCAAAAACGAAATGCTTTCCATCAGGCTGCACGGAATGAAACACACGCTGACATGGCTGCCAGCAAGAGAGGTATTTTGACCTTGAACTGTGTTTGTCCTTCGTCACTGGCTGTGATCAGGTGCCTCTCCAATGGGATCATTCGAAAATGTATTTAAACATGCTAATGTCTGATGCCAAGATGATAAGCACTGAAGAAGGCTAATATGCCGAAATGCATTTGCTTTAATAAATCTAATTTAAATGAGCATCCCGTGAGTGCTCTGCACTTTGTAGCTTGAATATTTTCCCGTGACTTCACCCTCACGTTTAGCGGAGAACAGCACCCGCCACGAGTTCAGCAGTTCAAGGGTGAGACTTGGAGCCATTATTTAACTCACTGCTAGAACCGCAGAGACAAGAATGAGGAAGCATCCTACCAGCCTCGCTGTCAATTATTTAATTGAGGGATAGAAGTAATATATACTGAAACCTGTAGGATGGTGCAACGTTTGAGATCCTGGCAGGCGAGGGACGGAAACATAACATCATGGCACTGACAATTGGAGGCACATTGTCCAGATTAATGTCGAGGGGCCGGATGAGTCATGCACCGTGTAAGTGACATTGTATATTCCATCTAAGGAATCGTACATGAGAGACTGAGAACTTTTATTGCAAAAACGAAATGCTTTCCATCAGGCTGCACGGAATGAAACACACGCTGACATGGCTGCCAGCAAGAGAGGTATTTTGACCTTGAACTGTGTTTGTCCTTCGTCACTGGCTGTGATCAGGTGCCTCTCCAATGGGATCATTCGAAAATGTATTTAAACATGCTAATGTCTGATGCCAAGATGATAAGCGCTGAAGAAGGCTAATATGCCGAAATGCATTTGCTTTAATAAATCTAATTTAACTGAGCGTCCCGTGAGTGCTCCGCACTTTGTAGCTTGAATATTTTCCCGTGACTTCACCCTCACGTTTAGCGGAGAACAGCACCCGCCACGAGTTCAGCAGTTCAAGGGTGAGACTTGGAGCCATTATTTAACTCACTGCTAGAACCGCCGAGACAAGAATGAGGACGCATCCTACCAGCCTCGCTGTCAATTATTTAATTGAGGGATAGAAGTAATATATACTGAAACCTGTAGGATGGTGCAACGTTTGAGATCCTGGCAGGCGAGGGACGGAAACATAACATCATGGCACTGACAATTGGAGGCACATTGTCCAGATTAATGTCGAGGGGCCGGATGAGTCATGCACCGTGTAAGTGACATTGTATATTCCATCTAAGGAATCGTACATGAGAGACTGAGAACTTTTATTGCAAAAACGAAATGCTTTCCATCAGGCTGCACGGAATGAAACACACGCTGACATGGCTGCCAGCAAGAGAGGTATTTTGACCTTGAACTGTGTTTGTCCTTCGTCACTGGCTGTGATCAGGTGCCTCTCCAATGGGATCATTCGAAAATGTATTTAAACATGCTAATGTCTGATGCCAAGATGATAAGCACTGACGAAGGCTAATATGCCGAAATGCATTTGCTTTAATAAATCTAATTTAACTGAGCGTCCCGTGAGTGCTCCGCACTTTGTAGCTTGAATATTTTCCCGTGACTTCACCCTCACGTTTAGCGGAGAACAGCACCCGCCACGAGTTCAGCAGTTCAAGGGTGAGACTTGGAGCCATTATTTAACTCACTGCTAGAACCGCCGAGACAAGAATGAGGAAGCATCCTACCAGCCTCGCTGTCAATTATTTAATTGAGGGATAGAAGTAATATATACTGAAACCTGTAGGATGGTGCAACGTTTGAGATCCTGGCAGGCGAGGGACGGAAACATAACATCATGGCACTGACAATTGGAGGCACATTGTCCAGATTAATGTTGAGGGGCTGGATGAGTCATGCACCGTGTAAGTGACATTGTATATTCCATCTAAGGAATCGTACATGAGAGACTGAGAACTTTTATTGCAAAAACGAAATGCTTTCCATCAGGCTGCACGGAATGAAACACACGCTGACATGGCTGCCAGCAAGAGAGGTATTTTGACCTTGAACTGTGTTTGTCCTTCGTCACTGGCTGTGATCAGGTTCCTCTCCAATGGGATCATTCGAAAATGTATTTAAACATGCTAATGTCTGATGCCAAGATGATAAGCATTGAAGAAGGCTAATATGCCGAAATGCATTTGCTTTAATAAATCTAATTTAACTAAGCGTCCCGTGAGTGCTCCGCACTTTGTAGCTTGAATATTTTCCCGTGACTTCACCCTCACGTTTAGCGGAGAACAGCACCCGCCACGAGTTCAGCAGTTCAAGGGTGAGACTTGGAGCCATTATTTAACTCACTGCTAGAACCGCCGAGACAAGAATGAGGAAGCATCCTACCAGGCTCGCTGTCAATTATTTACTTGAGGGATAGAAGTAATATATACTGAAACCTGTAGGATGGTGCAACGTTTGAGATCCTGGCAGGCGAGGGACGGAAACATAACATCATGGCACTGACAATTGGAGGCACATTGTCCAGATTAATGTCGAGGGGCCGGATGAGTCATGCACCGTTTAAGTGACATTGTATATTCCATCTAAGGAATCGTATATGAGAGACTGAGAACTTTTATTGCAAAAACGAAATGCTTTCCATCAGGCTGCACGGAATGAAACACACGCTGACATGGCTGCCAGCAAGAGAGGTATTTTGACCTTGAACTGTGTTTGTCCTTCGTCACTGGCTGTGATCAGGTGCCTCTCCAATGGGATCATTCGAAAATGTATTTAAACATGCTAATGTCTGATGCCAAGATGATAAGCACTGAAGAAGGCTAATATGGCGAAATGCATTTGCTTTAATAAATCTAATTTAACTGAGCGTCCCGTGAGTGCTCCGCACTTTGTAGCTTGAATATTTTCCCGTGACTTCACCCTCACGTTTAGCGGAGAACAGCACCCGCCACGAGTTCAGCAGTTCAAGGGTGAGACTTGGAGCCATTATTTAACTCACTGCTAGAACCGCCGAGACAAGAATGAGGACGCATCCTACCAGCCTCGCTGTCAATTATTTAATTGAGGGATAGAAGTAATATATACTGAAACCTGTAGGATGGTGCAACGTTTGAGATCCTGGCAGGCGAGGGACGGAAACATAACATCATGGCACTGACAATTGGAGGCACATTGTCCAGATTAATGTCGAGGGGCCGGATGAGTCATGCACCGTGTAAGTGACATTGTATATTCCATCTAAGGAATCGTACATGAGAGACTGAGAACTTTTATTGCAAAAACGAAATGCTTTCCATCAGGCTGCACGGAATGAAACACACGCTGACATGGCTGCCAGCAAGAGAGGTATTTTGACCTTGAACTGTGTTTGTCCTTCGTCACTGGCTGTGATCAGGTGCCTCTCCAATGGGATCATTCGAAAATGTATTTAAACATGCTAATGTCTGATGCCAAGATGATAAGCACTGAAGAAGGCTAATATGCCGAAATGCATTTGCTTTAATAAATCTAATTTAACTGAGCGTCCCGTGAGTGCTCCGCACTTTGTAGCTTGAATATTTTCCTGTGACTTCACCCTCACGTTTAGCGGAGAACAGCACCCGCCACGAGTTCATCAGTTCAAGGGTGAGACTTGGAGCCATTATTTAACTCACTGCTAGAACCGCCGAGACAAGAATGAGGAAGCATCCTACCAGCCTCGCTGTCAATTATTTAATTGAGGGATAGAAGTAATATATACTGAAACCTGTAGGATGGTGCAACGTTTGAGATCCTGGCAGGCGAGGGACGGAAACATAACATCATGGCACTGACAATTGGAGGCACATTGTCCAGATTAATGTTGAGGGGCCGGATGAGTCATGCATCGTGTAAGTGACATTGTATATTCCATCTAAGGAACCGTACATGAGAGACTGAGAACTTTTATTGCAAACACGAAATGCTTTCCATCAGGCTGCACGGAATGAAACACACGCTGACATGGCTGCCAGCAAGAGAGGTATTTTGACCTTGAACTGTGTTTGTCCTTCGTCACTGGCTGTGATCAGGTGCCTCTCCAATGGGATCATTCGAAAATGTATTTAAACATGCTAATGTCTGATGCCAAGATGATAGGCACTGAAGAAGGCTAATATGCCGAAATGCATTTGCTTTAATAAATCTAATTTAACTGAGCGTCCCGTGAGTGCTCCGCACTTTGTAGCTTGAATATTTTCCCGTGACTTCACCCTCACGTTTAGCGGAGAACAGCACCCGCCACGAGTTCAGCAGTTCAAGGGTGAGACTTGGAGCCATTATATATATATATATATATATATATATATATATATATATATATATATATATATATATATATATATATATATATATAATGCAAATTGATTTAAACATATAATATAGTTTTAGGAGCAGGATGCCAGGGATATAGGGATAATGGGTGGGGAAGTGTATTAATACCCATGTATCAACTGTGATACCTGAGAATTGAATATGTAATCGATGTAATAATATTTTTAATGTTAATATCAGAGTAGGATTGAGGAGTTACTCTTTTGGGATTACTTGTTTGTTTTGTCATTGAACCATTCTTCTTAAATTTTGGATTGTAGGCATACTACTAGCAAAATGCATGCGGATGTTCTAGGCTACCTCCCTCAAAATGCAGCCACAGGGTTCATTGGAGGTGGCTACAAGTGTCTTTATTTGTTGAATGCTTTCCCTCCATTGCAGAGTGGTTATGGCTTGTGGCTCTTTCTACTGTGTCACCAAGAGTGACCACTCCCCCTTTTGCAAAATACTGAACACACCTCCAATGACACATGTGCTTAGTTAATCTCTCCTTACATTAAATATAGCCACCTTATTTTAGCAGTTTATTGACATGTTTCAATTTAATGTAACTGGTTTGTCTTGTGTTTTCCATTTTTACATGATCTGCAAAAGAAATAGAAAAAATATATTAGTATGATGTTATAATGTTAAGCATTATTTTCTTCTTTTTGATTGGTCCTGCTAAGAAATAAAAACATTGTAAGGTTAAATCATTGGGTCAATTGGGGTTCTGCTCCTGCCACTCCAAAGCTTCAGTTCTCCAGGAGGACCGCAACATCCAGCTTGCTCTGCGGCTCACGCCCGCCCACCGCGTCACCATCTAGCGCCTGGAAGCGCTCAAAACTGCGGGAGGGCTACCGCAGTGCGGGTTCTGCTCCTGCCACTCCAAAGCTTCAGTTCTCCCGCTCGGTCCAGGAGGACCGCAACATCCAGCTTGCTCTGCGGCTCACGCCCGCCCACCGCGTCACCATCTAGCGCCTGGAAGCGCTCAAAACTGCGGGAGGGCTACCGCAGTGCGGGTTCTGCTCCTGCCACTCCAAAGCTTCAGTTCTCCCGCTCGGTCCAGGAGGACCGCAACATCCAGCTTGCTCTGCGGCTCACGCCCGCCCACCGCGTCACCATCTAGCGCCTGGAAGCGCTCAAAACTGCGGGAGGGCTAACGCAGCGCGGGACGCGCGCGGGCTAAGCCCGGGCAAAGGGCGGGCCCGTCTGTGCCCGTCAGAGGCCGAAGGAGGCCGGGCTGGGCCTACTCTCTTGGTCCCTTGACTGATTTGGCCATGTTCGAATAAGACTCTGGACATACGGTAACAATTGTTTATTTAATACGTGCCTTTACATTCCACAAGCATAGTGTTGATGATCTGCAACCGGAGGAGTTAATTGTATATTTTACATAATGGGGAAAAGAAAGCATATTTCAGATGATACTAAAAAGGGGAAAGACGTAAAAGTACCTAAAAATCAAACGCTTCTGAGCTATCTGACAGGGGCAATGGGGGCCATAGAGAAACAAATAACTACGGTGGAGCAGTCAATAGCAAATGGTGTGCCAATTGTATCGGCAACTCCAAATAATAGGATTGAACAAGGAGATGAAACTCAGGCGGTTCCAACCCAGAATGGCTGCATCCTTGTGGCAGTAACTGATATTGAAACCATACAAAGCGATCCAGATTCTTTCACTCAACCCCCGCAAAAGAGGAAAAAGAAGATAAATAATAAATTGGAGAATAAAATAGGCAGGGGGGAGGAAATTTTTTAAAAAAATGGGTCAAATAAGGTTACTATAGATAAATCTGGGAAAAGAGTGTTCGGGGCAAAAAAGGCCATAGTAAGAAAAACTCAAGAGCAAGGTCCGAGGCCCAAAACCAAAACTCATAAAGAGGAGCTGGTCACGCTGATAGATTTAATACAAAATTTAGAACTTTTCCTGAGGGGTTCCTTCTCGAGTATAGAGGAAAGGCTGAGTCAGGTGGAGGTGTTAATTCAAAAAACTGCGGGTGGGATAAAGGAAGATAGTCAAGCTAAGATGGCACATAGATTAAAAGGTAACGCTGAAGTAATTAGTTCCCTAGATCCTCTCAAAGTTCCAGAGCAATTAAGTGAGGAAATAGCTACAACTCAGCGGAGGAATCAGAATGAACTTAAGACTAAACCGCCGCGCTCTTTATGTTTGAATAAAACCAATAACCCTCCACACAACCCTGCTTCTCTGCAAAAGGAATTAACTGTGACTGCAAAGGAAGGTCTTATCCTCCCTAAACAGCATAACGTACTTCCCCGGGATCAAACAAACAGGCCACATGATGGAAAGATTAACCTCTTTGAACCCCCCACCTTAGATTTGCCCCCTGCCTGTATACCGTACACAGTAGTACTGGCGAACGTACCCAGGTTGGGGAAACAGGAGACGGAGTCATGGGAAACGTTAAGAAACAAATCACTGCACTGGTTAGGCTTGAAAGCAGGGCCCACGGCACAACTTTTCAGGGAATTTAAAATGGCACGTAGGGTGAGATGGGTAGGTAATGATAGGAAAAGTCTTCCAGGAGATTGTGTGGTGTTGACGTTTTGTACTACCCAGCTTGTGGAAAAGATACTGACAGTGGGGAGGATTAGTAATACGGCAGGGGGAGGAATTATTATTCTACCGCTTAGCTTCTTTTACCAGCCATATCCTGTCTCAATGAGAAGTCGCCCTAGCACAACTACGGGTAATTTTAATCAAGCGACACATAATGAGGATAATATACAGTCTGTATATAGCATATCGGTGGAAAATCGCTTTGCCATCCTTCCATCCTTGGAGGAAATAGATTGACTGGGCCATCTAGTAATACCGATGGTTTCTAACCCTCAGATCTCAGGGAGGAATAAACAGGTACCTGATAAACTGGGGCAAGTAGAACTGAGATTAGATGACTCATGTTCGGCGGATGTCGAAAAAATAAGTGAAAAACGCGTAGTCGAATCAAACAGTAGTTCTATACCTAGTACTCCCATTATCAACAGTCAGGGTATAGATTGTGAACCTGAAAAGGTCAGTGTGTCTGCTAATTTACCCAGTATATTGTGTAGGGCTTCATCAACGAAGGTTGGTATAAGGGAAATTCTTTTCTGGAATATAGCGGGTTTAGCCTCCAAGTTAATTAATCATCTCTTTTTAGATTTTATAAGAACATTTGAAATTTTCTGTCTGCAAGAGACATGGTCTGTAAAGGAATTGCACATAGTAGGTTACAAAACATACCATACACCTGCTATACCATCAATTCAGGGGAGGCCTAAGGGCGGTCTATCGATTTATATTTCAAATATGCTATCAATAAAGGAAATTCTGTTTATAGCCTCAGAACCTAACTACCAAATTATTACTCTGAAATTGGCTAAAGGTAACACAACGACCTTAGTGAATTTTTATAACAATGCTGCTAAGGAAAAAGTGGTGGATATATTGAAGCAGCTAAGATATACATTGCAGAAAATTCAGAATTCCAATCTGGAGAATACGATGTTTGTCTGGGGTGGGGATTTTAATATTACTTTATGTTCACTTAATAAAGATGTAGTATGTGGTTTAATGGACGAGGAAGATAGGAACCTCTTCCATTTCCCACATAATGCAGTGGGAAACGCACTAAATGAGATTCTTTTTTGCTAGATTTAGGTTTTGTCAATATTCTTAGGACTCCTTCCGTCCCGTTTACACAGACTTTTAATGGCAGAGGCTTTAGTTCCATTATCGATTTTATCTTATTCTCGAATTGTTATTCCCATCGTGTGAGAGGCTTTAAAGTACATAAGATATCTATTAGTGACCATTTCCCTCTGAGTCTGAAAATATTTCTCAAAACGACAACGCAAAATTCACATAATGATAGGATGCTGATGGCCCCAAAATTACTTATGGATAAAAGGAATGGTTATTCCTTAAAGTGGGAAAAGGTTGATCCTGGAAAAATAACAAATCTGGTGGTTACGAAAACGCTAGACTCTATAATGAATTGTTTAAATGAAACTATAAGCCAGGAGGAGGTCCTCAGTGGTTTTGCTCAGATTACCGTAGCAATAAAAAATTCCCTGAAAATTGAGATAAAACATGGGGCTAGGGGTAAAAGGGGTGGTTTGGCTCAGATTGCACTAAAGCGCACTCGGATTTAAAAAGAGCACTACATAAGAAGGAAAGGGACATGGACGAAATAAAGCAGTGCAGGAAGGCATACACCCGCGCAGTTAAAATGCGGAAATTAGAAATAAAAGAAAAATCTTGGGTAGACCTGCATAACGCAAGCCTTAATAAAGATAGTTGCACATTTTGGCGTGCGGTAAGATCTCCATTCCTGTGTACAGAAGTAATACCCTCGATCGAAGTAGCAATCGATGAAACACAGTGGGTGAACCACTTCTCAACCATCTTTCGCCTCAATGGGGATTGTGATGGAGATCAAGATGGTTCCCTTAGATCAAACCCACATCCAATAAACTATCCATTGGAAGTCCTCTTCACCTTAAAAGAAGTTCAATCAGCTCTACAAGCTAGCAAGGGCAGCAAGGCCCCAGGGCCTGATGGGGTCCCCGTAGATATCTATAAACATAACATCGAACTCTGGGCTCCACTATTGACATGTGTGCTAAATGCTGCTAGTGCAAAAGGGATAATTGAAACATGGACCGAATCGATCATGGTACCAATTTATAAGAAAGGGGACAGACAGGATCCAGCATGCTACCGACCCATCTCTCTATTAGATTCATTAGGGAAGGTAGCGGGCAGAATAATTCTCAACCGCCTACAACAATGGGCAGGGGATAATAATATCCTATCAGATCTGCAGTTCGGATTCAGGGAGGGTTTGAGTACCATTGATCAGGGCCTAAATTTATCCATTGTAATTGAGAAATACACAAAAGCAAAGAAGGGGAAAATCTATCTGGCGTTTGTCGATCTTTCCGCCGCCTTTGATTGTGTATCGCATAAGAAATTATGGAGAATCTTAGAATTAATGGGGGTCGAGGTCTCAATAATTCATTTTTTAAAGCTCTTTACTCGGACGCAAAAGCCCGAGTTCGTTATGGATCTAATGGAGAGTGTACGGAGCTTTTTCCGGTGGAGAGAGGGGTAAGACAGGGCTGTGTCCTGGCACCCTTTCTCTTCACATTATATACCAATGGCCTGGAAAAAGCGATGTTGGAAGGGGGCCAGGATTTCCCCAGCTGGAAAAACGACCGATTCCCGTGTTATTATACGCGGATGATGCCGTCATAATGGCTAGGACCCCATTAGCTCTACAAAGAGCACTTAATTCTTATAATGGTTTCATGGAAAATCTGGATCTTAAAATTAATGCTTCTAAAACCTATCTGATGAATTGTGGAAAGGGAGGCAAAAAGCAGAAAGATATCTTTTTAAATAATAAGAAATTGATGACAACCCCACTTACCCCTACTTAGGAATTTTATTTGATGATAAAGGCTCATGGCGTCAAGCCGTTTCTACTAGAAAGCTTTTGTTTATGAGAACTACAACAGCACTTGTTAAGTTTGCACAAAAATTGGGCAAGAGGCCCCCAAACGAATTAATAAAAATTTATAAGGCAAAGTGTATAACCTCAGCTATTTATGGGGCAGGGATTTGGGGTTATTGTGAGGTCACCGACATACAGAAAGTGGAGAACGCCTTTTAAGGTATCTTTTAGCAGTCCCGAAAACAACATCTACTTTTATCTGCCACACGGAACTTGGTTTGCCATTCATTTCAGATATTATAAAGATGCAACCAGTCATGTTGTGGCACAGGATCTGGACCTCACAAAAATCCTCTTGCAACCAGTTTGTACTACGGGACAGCCTAAATTTGGAACATACTATAGAGATAAGATGGTTAAGATATATAAAGAAATTCATGAATGATATAGGAGAACCAGAATTTTATATAAATCCCCAGACAATGAGTAAGATTTCAAAAAGTGATTTTAAAAAACGGTGTATGCATCACCTGGAAGTAATTAGATTCACTAGTGAGGCAGTAAAAACAACCGTCCAATTGAATCAACAGATATGTATTTCCCCTTTCATCCAGCCATATTTGCTTTTTAGTCCACGCAGTTACGACAGATTTGTACTTATACGATTTAGACTGAGTGTATTTCACCGCTTGGTCAGTTTTCCGATGATTAATGACTGGTCATTAAATCTACCAAAATGCCCCTGTGATGGGGTGTCACCACAATCGACTATACATGTCGTACTATTCTGCAAATTTTATCTGGCATTAAGGAAAAGATGGATTAAACCAATATTAAAAATATGGGGATTGAGGCAGTGCCGCCCAGCGTTCATTGCTCTTCAGTATTTAGATAACGAGATAGTCACTAATAATATTGCATCATTTCTGAAGAGCATGATTCATTATAGAAAACGAATTGAGATTGGACCTTGCTAGGAACTTTTCTGGTGAGACTTATATTCCTTGTCTTAATAAATTATTAATTACATGTAAGGTTGTTGTAATGAAATCATGATATTAAATAGTTAGGATACTTAAATGAACTGGAAATTAAATTGTTGATGCTAGATGTTTTTAGTCTAAATAGATTTTAGATAAAGTTTAAAAAAATTTTTATGTGTATAATGTAATCTGGATGTTTTTTAAGTATGGCCATTTTTTTAATGATTCGTATTAATTTGTATGTAAGCTTTTATGATTTTTTTGTACTAAAAATCGAATAAAGCTTTTTTGAATTTGGGTCAATTGAGAAGAAATTGTTAAATTGCACTGTTGAAACTGAGGAAATTAAGGGCCCGATTATGAGTTTTGTGGTCTTACCGCTGTACCGCTGCGGTCCCAAGTAGGGCGGTCTCCCACCCGCCATATTATGATGTCACCACTGAGTCAGTGGCGGTGTTCCTGACAGGAGGGAATATTTCTTCACATGTGTCAATGCAGCTTTATATATTTTGGCTGCAGTTTACACATATGCATGAGATATGTGAAAAAATATCTCCTATGAGTACTTTCCCATTGCTGGAATCTGGACCTTATGTGCCCAGTCCAGTCAATAAGTAAATAGTACGAAATGGACTTACCTGGATTTCGGCGCCAACAGGGTCGTTTGCTTCAGGGTCAAGATGCTGCTGTGAAGGTGGGCCCTAGAGGAAGGGATCAACATGGAAGAAAAGGAAATGGGTGACTATGCACCCCAAATCCTTCGACTCTGCCAACTCGAAGCAGGCAGTCTTCCCGCCACGGTTAGCTCGCCTGAAAGCCAACTCATAATTTGGACGGCGGCGAACTTCTCTGTACCTCCCTCTGAAAGCTGCCTTTGCCCCTTACCACTGTCAAGGCGGTCTGCGAATGGCTGGCGCTGGCGGAGGTACTCCAATGGTCTTCTGTTTAGCGAACCGCCAACATCATAATATGGCAGGTGGACTGCCAACTGTGCGGCGGGGTTTCCAACGCTGACGCAGTAGCTTTCCCAAGCTTTCCCAAAGTTGTAATCAGACCCTTAGTATTTGTTATTTTCCTATTCTCAAAAAAGAATGTTTTTATTATTGTGCATTTATATTTTATGTAAAACATTTACCTGTTGATTTCTTAATTGCTCTTTTGTTGTCAGGGTTGTTTAGATGGTATTCTTGGATTGTTAGAGTTTTTCAGGTCTGTTGTGGTCTTTATTTCTTTGTAGTGCATCTAAGGTTAGAAAGGAATTTAAAAAAATGTTCTGCTTTTTATGACTTTCTGAAATGTATGTGTTTACTATTGACTTTTAAATTGCTTACCTTTCTTTTGGTGCTTTTATTTTTGCATGGCTTGATGATTTTAGGGCCATTTTTTGATTGGTATACATTTTCTTCTCTTTTGAAGCCTTGTTGTTTACTTTATGTTCTAAAAAATCCTTAAGGGCCTTATTATGAGTTTGGTGGTCCTGTGGACTGCCGTATCAGTGGTGGCAGTCTGAGTGCGGTGAGCTCGGCGGTCCAACCGCTGTATTGATAGTTGTGTCTCAAAAAATGGGAAACCCAATGGACCCTTGGAGGCTTGGGCAATTAAATAAGCAGGTAAGTGTGCCTACAAGGGATTTTTATATATTTATAGCAATTAAGAATTACATTTAGGTAAGCTCTATCAAAGTCGCTTACAGTTAGGTTACTCCAAAAACAATTCTGTTAATTTGTCAATGAATAAATCATTCATGTAGAGATACAGAGATAAGAAAAACACGGGTGTATGTATTCAAAAACCTGATTTTATATTGATTGAAAATCATTAGTTATAAAGGGTACAGAATCAAAATCAACACAATGTAGCCAGAAGTAAAAGATAAGGTTAAATAGTCTTCATAGTTACAATTGTGAACACCTTTTCACAAAATGTTTGTAGGCAATTTGAAGAGTTTACACAAAGCCAAAATTGCCTGTAGTACAATAAAATAAGGAATAGGTGTAATAGTCGACGTTTCGGTCTAATGTTGTCTTTGTCCGTTAGACCATCCTCAGGACCTTGCTTATGTTGATAAAAAGACCCTTCGTGCTAGGAAAGATTAATGTTTGGAAAAACTAGTCCATAGATCGACTTTCTGGACAAGCACACAATGGCTGTAACTGCTTCACTTGAAGACCCCAGTGGATGCGGGTACTTTTTGCCGGAAATAGAATACAAAATCTGTGTATGAAACGAAGAGAGGCTCCAAGTTTAAACGCTCGCTGAGTAGTCGGCGTGTGAGAGTTGGGCAGATTGGCTTTGTGATGACCGTCTCTGGACCACTAAGACCGCTAGCATACCTCTGACTGCCAGGTTCGAGGCCGGGGAAAGGCAGACGGTACAGGGGAGCTGCACCGCCGTCCATATTACGAGTTGCCTGATCCACGAACGAACCGCAGTGGTCCGACCGCTTGCTTCAAGGTGGCGGTGACGAAGGATTTGGGGTGAGGACTCACCCCTTTCTTCTTCTTCAAGGCAGATTCAGACATGGATCCCTTTCTCCAGGTCCCCCCTTCACATTAGGATCTTCACCCTGAGGATTACAACCCTGTGTGCGGCAATATACAGGTGAGTCTTTTTCGTACCATATACCCATTGCCAGGACTGCCCACATATAGGCTGAACCCAGGTATTGGGTATATGCCATTTTTCCACATATATCATGCATATGTGTGTATCTGACACATCTGCAGTCAAAATGCACACACAGGCATCGATATATTTGTGAAACATACTCACCACCGCTGCAAGATCCGCGCCTCCACACCGCACGCCCAGTGGTCAACTTGTAATACGGCAGCCATTGGACTGCCAGCGTCATGGGCTGCTGGTGGGGGCAAGGGCGGTCCTATGGCGCTTGGACCGCCAAACTCGTAATAAGGCCCTAAATGTGCACCATTTTCACTGTCCAGCACAAATGCTGAGCTAGGTACCTGCTAGGTACCTGGCAGAGTTAGAATAGTAAATCTGCCCCTCAGCCACTGCCCAACACCTTTCTTGAGGTAAGCACTTGTCAGAGTTAGAATAGTAAATCTGTCCCTCCAGTCACTGTCCCTGAATAGATAGCAGTTTGTCAAATTCTTTACAAAAAATAAAATTGTGTTGCAGGGATTCTGCACATACACAGAACTATGTGCAGGAAAACAGGACCTCAGTGAATAGGGGTGTACCAACCTACCACATCAGTACCCAAAATCCCAAACCTACTAGCTATAGTGTCTCATTCGTTCTCCTCCAAAGATCATGGAGCTACAAATGATTAGACAACTCAGAACACAACACTCCCGACTCTCTCAGGAATCGCGGGAGCAAGACGTACTCTTTCGCTCACTCACTCATACTTGTCCACAATGAGAATAAGCAGAGTCACTGAAATAGCTCAAAATGTTTATTTTAACTATTGTGCTCTACAATACAGTATATGTGCCACTACTAGCAGCAAAATGCATAAACTCAGCACAGTTAGCTTTCTTACAATTCCATAGAATGCAAAGGGAGAAGTCATTTTTATAAAGACTGTGGAAATAAGGGCCTATAGTCCTGACCACCCTCCCCTTGGCTAGAAGAAGTTTATTTTATAAAAAGGACGATCTCTGGGCTTTGACAGCAGACCCCATACCTTAAAGCCTGTATGTAAAGTTTACATCATAGGAACAGCAGAGCTCTTCTCCATGGAACGGCTTTCTCCAAGTGTGTTAAAACAACATGCAACAACGTAATCTCAAAGCACGAGTCTTCATTACTGCAGCTGTGTAGCATGTTATGTCTAGGTGCTAGGGACTGACCAGAACAGAATGACAAGGGGCATTGTTTATCGACCTTGCATATCGTGTTCAGACTAAACTCCAGGAATGGCAGAGAACGCGAAAGGCAACCCGTTCTCATGTGAAGGGCACAAACAAAGTCTTGCAAAAACAAAGTCATGTAGTAGCGTGCGCAAAAGCAGCATCATGGCAGCGAAGCTCATGCTAACTTAGCAATGTCGATAATATGCCTAAGAACCATATAACACCCTCCCCCTGGTAAGGCCATAGGACATAGAAAAAGGACCAAAACAGAGTTCACAAGTCAAGCAGAGTTCAAAACGGGTGAAAAAACCAAATTGGAAAAAAATCGATTTAAAAATAAATAAATTATGTTTTCAAAGTCGTTAATAGGGCTCATTGAAGGGGAACTGCCTCCGGGATAACAAAGTTATTATGAAGGAGGTGGCAAGTCCATCAAGGTGTATGAACCGAGGAATGCAATTCCCTCCAAAAGATCATCCCTATCGTTGGTAAAAAAGAGAGATGCCATCCAATTAAGTAAGTCGAAGGAACAAACGTGCTCCTCGTAATCAGACGCCTCTAAAAGCATGAGTGGGCAACTTGCGTGATATTCAATGAAACTTTGTTGCAGGACGTTCTCTGCAGCTGCACAGACATCCCATTCCGCCAAAACTCCAAGTGCAGTCGCACGCGCCATACGGCCATCCCCAGAACAAGCCTGTTCATGGACCTCTAAGGGACCCATCAACTGGTTAAAATCCGCGACTGGACGTGACGTATTGGAGAGGCATATATCCAGTGCCCAATAGAAGGGGCATCGCTGACAGTAAAAGACTGGTAGCACGCAAGTGAAATAGGCAAAGCGAAAAGTCAATCCATAACTGATGCCAAGCGCGGCTAATGGTAAGCATCCGAAAACCTGTTGCATGCGATCACGGTAAAGCTGCAACTGGCCTGGTCTGTGCAGTACCACAAGTTGAGCAGCCATTGCGCAACAGGAGCAGGAGAAGCAGGATTCCAGCGCCTAACGTCAAAATGAAGGAGAACCCTCCGAAGGCGCTGGAAAAAATAGAATGAATAAAACCCGGTATTACTCAAAATATAGTCTGAAAAGAAGACACAAGGCCAGATCACACACATTTAAAAAAATGAGCAAGGCCTGCGGTGTCAGACGCATTAAATATCTGGTGTATTAGTTCTCCAAAATGCAGTGGGAGGTTGGTGTTCAGAAGGGACTGTATCTCTCCAGAAGTCCTAGCCACCTGTAACTGGAAGGTCTCGCGGGCAGAAGTGAGGGCCACCTCTTGCTGGAATAACAGCGCTTTGAGCCTGCTCAACTTGTTGAAATCTGTTTTCAAAGTTGTAATGGAAGGCCAAATTGAGCTATCTAGACTCCCATGCGGGGCGGAAAAACACATTGCTACAACAAGTTACGCGCTCAGAACCCGTTACTAAATACGAGACTCCTGCCCGTAAACCACAGCAGTCTTGGTTGTTCAAAATAAGATAACTGCCATTTGTAAGCAATGAAAAAGCGGGAATTATTGATGGCACTGGAGTCCCTTTTAAAAAACAGGCCAGATTAGGCGCGGAAACGTTACAAGCGCCGTGCAACTTAACGTGTTTACAAACAAGGGAATATCCTACTGTGGAATCGCAGTCCTCCCCTGTTTGGAAAACTTCCTTACACTCCCTCTAACATCTGTAAGTGAAAGGCAGGGACCACAATTCATGTAGAAAAGCACTACCCAGTGGTTCAAAACGGCCAATCGGAAAATGTTGCATGCATGATTTAAATTGAAATAGCGAAAAAGGGAGAGAGATAACCCCATGAATTAACCAAACAGCAGAGTCTGTTTCCGCTACAGAAAACGGCAAGGGCTCTAATTGTTCAATATGCAATAGTGTGTATGTAGCATCTTTCATGGACATAAACCTTTGCTTATCAGTCAGATTAAATGGCAAGAATAAAGCAGTGGCATTCAAATAATTCCAAGGTACTTTTCACATTTTAAGAGTTTGCAATGTCCAAGCAAATTGCATAACAGATCGTAACTGATTTTGACCATGATATAACACAGATACATCACTTTGAACAATATCAATAACAGATGAAACAATATTATCCAACGTATAAATGCGTGAGGAAAGTGTGTTTATGCTATTGTCTACTACGGCCAGAGCCTTTTCTAAATTGGCCTGATCAATTTGGCGCAGACAAAAAGCAGCTTCCATCTGCGAAAGCTTCCAAATTTCATTGTAAGTGGCATACATGAATCTTTTTGCTCTTGGAGCCCTGGGGCCCAAGAGAAAATCAGCCAAATTAATGTCATGCAACAGCAAAGAAAGATGTTGCTTCACTGATGTCAGCGTAGAATGCTCCTACCATTGTTGGCATAATTTACCCACCAAGTATGTGGTAACCGAATGGGAACTTGGATAACGTGGGTCTGGTCTAGTCTGTGTGAAACCAGGTGTTACATTATAAAAACGCATTTGACATGCATTTGTATTAGTTTGCCACACCAACCACCCAGAAGAATCAACTTCAGAGACATTGAAGGTGTCATTTCGAAGCAAAGCTTGCAATGCCTCAATGGTATAATTTGTGTGTGTGTGCCAATTAGCATATTCCGCTAAAGACGGAATGGATGGCGTATTTAAATTTTTGACAGTTGCCAGGCCAAAACAAGTTGTTTGGTACACTGTATCATTTAAAAACTGAATTTGAGCTGGGATCAGGAAGGCACGATGTAAGGCTTCAGTTCCCTGAACCTGCCAAGGCTTTGTGCCCCAGATTGATTTTAAATCAACAGTATCTTTCCAATGATCATAACCCTGCGTAGCCAATTTATTTCTAAACAAGTTGGAGTAAATCAATTTTGTGTGTGTCAACATAAATTTGGATTGTGTAGATGAACGAAGTTTAAAGTAATAGGATTCCGGATTAGATATGTCATAATCTGTAAAGTAAGTGAACTTATCCCTAAAGGTTTTAGAACTCCCCTCTACGGGAGTAGGACAATGTTCCCATTGTGTATAATTAAAAACAGGTCTTATCGTGCTTGTTTTGTGTAAAAAATGATGCCCATAATGCCGATAACAAAATAAATCACCATAATTGGCAGAATTTAAATACAAATCTTCAGCATCAAAAGCAGCATAATACTTCAAATCGGAAAACAGTGCATGTAGTGCTTGCACATCCCAATCATCCGAATGTATGTCCCGTGTTACCACATCTCCTGGAGAGATGCGAAACACGTATGGTATGCGATGCACCTCGGTCGGGCCGTGGACTTCGTAGGCAACTTTATCCCAAACGATACCATCTGCAATCGGGAATGGTGAAATGTTAACATGAGACTGATCACGTTTCATCATATGGGACGATGTGTGAGGGGCCAGAACTCCATCGACCAAGTTTACAGCAGAGCGTTCTGGCAAGTAATGACCATAGAGGAGCAAAAAGAACACTGTCACAAAACCAATTGACATGAAAAGGAAAATCAGGATAAGCAGCAACCAAATGTAGGTCCATGGAGGGACCAGGTAAGTCTTTTTGAACCAAGAGAAAAAAATACTTAATTTAGTCGGTGTGTCAGGGATGTCGAGGAAGATGAGCCGGAGGAGAGAGTGGCATGATCTCCATAGCAGCCATTCGTAGGTTGATTTATCAGAGGTGGAAGTGTTGGGTCCGCTTGATGTTCTCCAGGACTGCTCGGCACTTCACTGACGGACTCATCTGGATGATATATATACTCGACATCCATGGTAGAAGATAGAGGTCGGACAGGTGAATGATCAATGATAGTGTCCATCACTTTCTTAGCCCTACGAGGAGCGGTGGAAGATGATGATGTCAGTGGATCCAATGAAATTGCGGTGCACGAAACTGCAGGTGTGACACTATTCAGAATCAGCCACATGGTGTAGCTTGACAATGTCCACTGAAATATATCTGTTGTCTTTGCGACCAGGTAAAGGAGGTAAAATAACTGTACGAGTACCCTTCAGTCCAAGCACTGGAACCGGTGCACGATAAGAGGGACCAAATTATTTTTTGTTCTCCAGCTTTTCTCGTACCAGATCTCCGATTTTTGGAAGCCAACCGGCAACTGGAATCACTAGTGCTGCATCAGTGGAAGAGGGTAAATGTTCAGTTGCATAGCTGTCACGGGTCTTTTGTACATCTTGTAACACAGTAGAATGATTATCTACGTCAAAGGTTGCGGCAGCCGCCACAACGTCTAGACCATCAAGGTCTGGCACAAACATTGTAATGCCAAAGAGCATTTCGTATGGGGTCCGCCCACCCAGAGATCGTCTAGGGAGGTTAGTAAGTGCACGTTGAACCCCATACAAGTGGGCCAGCCAGTTCCTGCCAGTACCTAAGACTCTAGCTGTCAAGGATTGCTTTAAGTCATGGTTCATTCGCTCCACAATTGAATTGCCCTCAGGCCTGTATGGAGACGAAAAGTGCACCAGCACCCCCATTGACTTCATAGCATCCTTGTACGCCTTAGCTTCGAACGCTGGACCTTGGTCAGAATGGAAGGTGCCACAGGCAAACATCCCTACAAAGACACGCAAATCCCTGATGACATTTCGAGCGTCAGCACTGCGTTGTGGCCAAACCCAAAGGAATCTAGTGCACGAATCAACTGCAACAAATATATATTTATACGCAGTATCCGAAGAAAGAGGACCGCAGTGATCAAGATAGATACAGCCAAAAGGTTGATTAGAAATACACAGCTGTGTTTGTGGTGTGCGGGTGACTGTGGAGGGCTTAATTTGTTGACAAATGTCACAAGAAAGTACATAATTACGGGTCTGTTTATATAAACCATGCCACCAGTAACGTTGCTGTAAAATAGAGACTGTCGCCGACACACCGGCATGTGTAGATGCTATGCCTTCGTGTGCGGCTTTGATCAGAGCTTGTCTGCGGTCCAAGTTGGGAATCATCCGATCCCCAACGGAAGGAATCAAGGCATAAGGAACTTGTTCGGTAGTTGTATGATAAGAGTATTTCGAAGTGAAACCCTGAGGATAAACAGTTCCCTCCCTCGTTGCAGCTACGGCTGCCAGAATATCATTATCTATTTTAGTCATGGATCTTGTAACTGCTGCTACGGAACACGTGGCTACTGCAGACTTGGCCGCTTCATCAGCCAAGGAATTACCAAGAGCATGTGCTCCCACACGCTGATGGCCAAGAGTATGTATAACTGTCAGACTCTATGCTGAATTGCCGACGTGCACAGGAGCAGAACGAAGCCAGTTCCCAACACCTCCTCAGGAACACCCCTGCGAGGTACAAGTATCCCTCTACAAGTCTGTGCCCGAGGGGGAAAGGGGATGGGACAAGAAGAGACAGCCAAAGGTAGTGTCCTGCCGCTTGTTCTTGTTTTTTGTATTTTTCTTTCTTCTATCTTTTCAGCTGTAACAATATACATATATGTATATAACCTTCACTTATAGCTCATCCTTAACTTTCGTTTAACTATACATTTACTTTAAACTACTCTTACCAGTGTACCTCTGGCTATTGCCTCTCTTCTGTAATTAGGTAGGTTATATTCTGATCTTATTCTTTTTCTTTTCAGGATACGACAGCCAGCCACTAACAAGCCTCATCTAGACTGCTTGGATATTAAAGAACATTCAGGTAAGGTTACATTAATTTTCAACTCTTTAAACATACATAGACTTAGTTTTCACTTCCTATTTCTTAATGTTCAACTAGTTACTTATACGTATGTGTAAGCTCACCTTTTTCGTGTCTGACTTGTGCTGTAAAACTTCCTTCTCCTTATCTTGAGCGTGATAGAATTGAAGTGTTTCTTCTCACTATCTATATTCGGTGCTCTTAAGACGTTTTCATGTGCCTTTAGCTCTTCGTCATTTCTGTCATTCTGAACTCGACCAGCGAATTAGAAAAGATATGCTCTACTGCCTTGACGCTGTCAATGTGATTCTGTTAACCACATCAGGGGAGGAGAGAGTCCTTATCTGAGCAGTTTTAACTGTCAAGAAATGTCGCTGAGTTAATACATTAACTCTAATGATTGTCTCTGCACTTCTGTGCCGTTTTCTAATTAGTTATATGAGACGCGATATTTCAATTACTGGCGTCTCCCTAGACTCGGAGTTGACTGGAGCGCAAGACGCAACTCCGTGAAAAAATCTTCTCACACAAAGTCCTTGTAAATACTCTGACTGACCTGTGATGCCAAGCTTGTCACCGAAGAAACGGACCGACGACTAAATGACGCCCGTAGAACTACCCTCAACTATCTTTCGCGACGGAGCTCTCCTGTCAAGCTGCATGCACGGAAATTCCTCAGGTGATGTGCGTGTTGGAATCCTCACACGTGCCTCACATTCCAATTCTAATTGGAGGTTGAAAACACTAGAGCGCTACTAGAAGGGCGAGTTGGCAGACATCTTGGAATTCCAAAGATGCCAACTCGTCCTCCAGCTCCTGGCGCCACTCGGGGGCTTAGACAATAGTATGCTGGCAACAATTGAGCTCATCCTTAACTTTCGTTTAACTATACATTTACTTTAAACTACTCTTACCAGTGTAAGTATTTTCTTCTCTCACTGCTTCTAATTCTTTTTGAATATTACCCAGTATGTCTCCTAGGGCTTTTAAGTCTAATCCTCTGCCATTCTGCTCGGGTGCACTAATAACGTGGGCACTTCACTCTGTCAGACTCTCTGCTGAATTGCCGACGTGCACAGGAGCAGAACGAAGCCAGTTCCCAACACCCCCTCAGGAACACCCCTGCGAGGTATAAGTATCCTTCTACAAGTCTGTGCCCGCGGGGGAAAGGGGATGGGACAAGAAGAGACAGCCAAAGGTAGTGTCCTGCCGCTTGTTCTTGTTTTTCGTCTTTTTCTTTCTTCTATCTTTTCAGCTGTAACAATATACATATATGTATATAACTTTCACTTATAGCTCATCCTTAACTTTCGTTTAACTATACATTTACTTTAAACTACTCTTACCAATGTACCTCTGGCTATTGCCTCTCTTCTGTAATTAGGTAGGTTATATTCTGATCTTATTCTTTTTCTTTTCAGGATACGACAGCCAGCCACTAACAAGCCTCATCTAGACTGCTTGGATATTAAAGAACATTCAGGTAAGGTTACATTAATTTTCAACTCTTTAAACATACATAGACTTAGTTTTCACTTCCTATTTCTTAATGTTCAACTTGTTACTTATACGTGTGTGTAAGCTCACCTTTTTTGTTTCTGACTTGTGCTGTAAAACTTCCTTCTCCTTATCTTGAGCGTGATAGAATTGAAGTGTTTCTTCTCACTATCTATATTCGGTGCTCTTAAGACGTTTTCATGTACCTTTAGCTCTTCGTCATTTCTGTCATTCTGAACTCGACCAGCGAATTAGAAAAGATATGCTCTACTGCCTTGACGCTGCCAATGTGATTCTGTTAACCACATCAGGGGAGGAGAGAGTCCTTATCTGAGCAGTTTTAACTGTCAAGAAATGTCGCTGAGTTAATACATTAACTCTAATGATTGTCTCTGCACTTCTGTGCCGTTTTCTAATTAGTTATATGAGACGCGATATTTCAATAACTGGCGTCTCCCTAGACTCGGAGTTGACTGGAGCGCAAGACGCAACTCCGTGAAAAAATCTTCTCACACAAAGTCATTGTAAATACTCTGACTGACCTGTGATGCCAAGCTTGTCAACGAAGAAACGGACCGACGACTAAATGACGCCCGTAGAACTACCCTCAACTATCTTTCGCGACGGAGCTCTCCTGTCAAGCTGCATGCACGGAAATTCCTCAGGTGATGTGCGCGTTGGAATCCTCACGCGTGCCTCACATTCCAATTCTAATTGGAGGTTGAAAACACTAGAGCGCTACTAGAAGGGCGAGTTGGCAGACATCTTGGAATTCCAAAGATGCCAACTCGTCCTCCAGCTCCTGGCGCCACTCGGGGGCTTAGACAATAGTATGCTGGCAACAATTGAGCGATGGGGAGGAAACCTCCTGGGCACCCTGACAGTACCCCCTCTCAAAGGAGGTTCCTCCTCTCGTGGTTTGCTCGGAAACTTTTTGTGTAAGGCTCTCACTAAGCGTGGGGCGTGCACATTGGTACTTTTCCCCCAAGATCGGTCATCTGGTTCAAAGCCTTTCCAATCTATCAAGTAGTAGAGTTCTTTCTTAACCTCCTTAGAATCTAAGATTCTTTTCACCTCATACTCAGTTCCACCCTCTATGTCCAGGGGTTTCGGAGGTGCATTTTGCCTCAAATTGGGTTGGGTCTTTTTTAGTAAGGAAACATGGAAGACTGGGTGAATTTTAGAAGTCTCCGGGAGTGTCAAACGATAAGTTACTGGATTAATGATTTTCTCTATGGGATATGGGCCTACAAAGCGTGGCTGAAACTTGCGGTCACCTTTTAGCCTAAGATTTTTGGTGTTAAGCCAGACCTTGTCTCCGACTTGAAGATTGGGCCCCTTTCTTCTTTTTTGATCTGCAAAGTATTTATAACGACTCTTAGCCAATGTCAGATTTTGTGTTGCTGATTCATGAATCTTTGACACCTGTTGGACCATATCTAGCACTGCTGGGACCTCAACTCTTCCTGCCTCTAGTAGAGAATTTGGATGTCGGCCGTAATTTTAAAAAAAGGGGGAATAACCGGTTGATACATTCTGGGCATTATTATGGGCAAACTCTGCGGTCCACAAATATTCCGGCCAATCTCCTTCCTCGTCTAGTAAGCAGAGTCTCAGATACTGCTCTAACTCTTGGTTTGTCCGTTCAGTTTGTCCATCAGTCTCGGGATGGAAACTGGTGGAGTACCGATGATCTATGTGCAAACCTTTTGTGTAGGCCTTCCAGAACTTCGATATAAATTGGGAGCCTCTGTCAGTGACTATTATCTCTGGAATGCCATGGACTCGAATTATATGCTGATTGAATAATTGGGTCAGTTGTCTTGCTGTGGGTAACCCCTTGAGTGCAATAAAGTGGGTCATTTTGGTAAAAGTGTCCACACAGACTAAGATCGTGTTGTAACCCGAACTTGAAGGTAAATCTACTATAAGATCTAATGAGACAGTGTGCCAGGGATATGGGGGAGTGGGTAAAGGTTGTAATAACCCCCTAGGTGCCTGCCTTTCCGATTTTCCCCGAGCGCAGACCCCACAACCCGCAACATATTGTCGTATGCCTTGACTCATAGAAGGCCACCAGAAACTTTGCTTCACCAGGTCTTCAGTCTTGTGAAACCCCTTGTGACCGGCCATGGGACTGTCATGGCACTCATACATGGCTTGGTTCTGCAATTCTTCCGTGGGTAGACATAAGGCCTTCTCAAAATATGGAAGATTCTCTCGAATTTCCCTCTTGGGGTCTTTATCGGCCCATTCCTTCATTTCTTCTTCTGTCAACGTGTGCCGAAGTTGATCTTCCAAGGTTCTCTTTGAGATTGTTCCCACAATTTTTTCTTGAGGAATTATTGGTTGTTCTTCAATAGTTTGTTTTTGGTTCTCCGTATCTAGTCTCGATAAGGCATCAGCTTTCCCATTTTGGGCTCCTGGTTGGTAGGTTATGACAAAATCGTAGTCTGCAAAATACAGTGACCACATAAGCTGTCTGGGAGTTAGGGTACGAGCCGATTTCAGAAGTTTCAGATTTCTATGGTCGGTGAACACCGTCACGGTGTGTCTTGCCCCCATTAAGTAGTGTCGCCACTCCTTAAAGGCATCTTTAATGGCCAGCAGTTCTTTCTCAGTGATCGTGTAGTTGACTTCTGCCGGGTTGAGCTTCCTGGATCTAAAGGCCGTGGGATGCAGTTCCCCAGTTTCCTTGTGCCTCTGGGAGAGAATTCCCCCAATCGCCAGTTCCGAAGCATCTGTTTCGAGGTAACATGGTTCTGCTGGATCCGCATGTAGTAGCACCGGTGCTGTGGTGAAACTTTTCTTTAGTAAATTAAAGGCCTCTTCAGCTTCCTCTGACCATTTAAAAGGGGTTCCTTTCTTCAGTAACCGCGTTAGTGGTATGATCTTCAGGGAGAGTTCATGGATAAACCTTCTATAAAAATTCGCAAATCCAATGAAACTTTGGACTTCTTTGAGGGAAGTGGGAGCCTTCCAATTAGTCACAGCTTGGACCTTTTGCTCATCCATAGTTATTCCGGAAGGGGATAATACAAATCCCAGAAATTCCATGGTGGTGACATTGAACAAACATTTCTCCAGTTTTGCATATAAGGTATTCTCCCTCAATCTTTGTAAAACATCTCTGACTTGTTCTCGATGTTCCTCTTCCGTATTCGAATAAATCAATATGTCATCTATGTACACAATTGCACATTTGTCGATGAAATCACTCAGTACATCGTTTATGAAATACTGGAAGGCCGCAGGAGTGTTGCACAGGCCATATGGCATCACTTGATATTCATACAGGCCGTATTTAGTCCTGAAAGCCGTCTTCCACTCATCGCCTGGTCGCAGTCTGATCAGATGATAAGCACCCCGAAGGTCTAGCCGCGTGTAGCTCTTTGCCTCTTTTTCTTGATCTAGCAGCACCGATATGAGAGGCAGCGGGTAGCGGTTCTTGACTGTGATTTTATTGATTGCTCTATACTCGATGCAAGTTCTTAACTCTCCCCCCTTCTTTGGTACGAAAAAGAGGGGCGAAGAGACAGGGGACTGGGACGGTTTAATGAACCCATTTTCTAGGTATTTCTTCAAATAGTCCTTCAAGTGTAGGTTCTCTTTCTCAGTCAAGGCATAGATCCGGCTGCACGGTAGATTTGCCCCAGGTTCAAGTTCTATTTTGCAATCGTAGGGTCTGTGGGGTGGAAGCTTTTCAGCCTCAATTTCGTCGAAGACATCGGCATAGTCTTCAGTGGAGAAGTGTGGCTCAATGGTTAGAGCAGCAGACCCTGATGCAGAGATCTGGCCCGGGACCAGGGTTCAATTCCCGCCTCGGCGGGTCTTGGGCTCAATTTCCTCGGACCTGATAATTCTCGCCTCGGTGCCTGTTCTAATCATGGGTCCCACTCTGCAACTCTGGGCAATAGCTTGCTTAATCTCCACAACGGCCCCAACAGCGCTGGGATGCCTGGCTTCACCCTGGGGGTGCCCAGGAGTGGACATTTTCACAGGGAAAAAGCCAGGAAGGGTTCCACAGCGGTATGCGTACAGCGCCTGGACACCCCTTTGGGGGTATGGGTGCGCTTTACAAGTACAAATTTCATTCATTCATTTCATATTCCTTTGGGATTTCCTTGGTTTGAATTACGCAAATTGATACTCCATTTTCACTAAGTCGAGTAGCAGCACTAGGCTCCTGGTGTATTTCTCTGTCCGTGAAGCAATGCTCCTTACAGTAGTCTGAATCCATCCTGATCGTCCTAGCACTCCAGTCGGTAGTTGGGTTGTGCTCGGTTAACCAAGGAAGCCCCAATATAAGCTGGAACTGAGGGGCGTCAATTAGATTAAACTGCAAAATTTCTTGGTGACCTTCCGTGGTTGCCACTTGTATGGATTTGGTGTGACTAGTTATTGGTCCTGAAGTCAGATTTGTTCCATCCACCGCTCTGACTACTTCGCTTCTTTCCTTCCTCACAGCCTTTATTCCAACGTTGGTCGCAAATTTCAGATCGCAGAAGTTCCCAGTAGCCCAAGAGTCTATCATAACTAACCCTGGGCAAAGCACTACGCTACGCTCGCGTAGTTTGCGAAGTTTGCGCTACTTCGCACAACGCGAATTGCACGTAGCACAGTGCAAACACGCGTAGCGTAGTGTAGTGCAGCGGTCATTTTTGCTTGCTCGCGGTCCTCAACGTCAAGTTGGCGACCGCGAGCAAGCAAATGACATCCCGGCGAGACTTTTCTCGTTCGCGATCAGCAACATCAAGTTGCCGATCGCGAGCGTGGAAAATAAACCTGCCGGCGAGATTTTCAACGCGGGGAGGTCAGGTTTCTCATTGCGAGTGGTCGCGTATGCTCGCGACCGCTCGCGATGAGAAACTACCAGTCCGCGTTGAGAAAGCTGCCGCTCGAGTAAAAATCTACTCGAGCGGCAGTAAAAGACAGCTCGCACTGTGCAAGATGCCCTTTTCAATGATTGCACAGTGCGGACAAGCATCCGGCACTGTGCAATCATCGCGAACAGCGCACTACGCTGTTCGCGTAGTGCTACGCGTAGCTCGCGTAGTGCGAACTGCACTTCACGTAGCTTCGCGTAGCGCTACTTTGCGAACTACGCCCAGGCTTAATCATAACGGGAATTCCAGTCAGGATCACCTCCCGAAACCTTAAGGTCATGGTCAAGACTAGATGAGGCGAGGACACTTGCAATGTGTTTGCTACTAGATGGTTGTTTGGAGTTGTTTCCCCACTTGCACTCACCAGCCCAACTCCGCTTACTGGTGGTGCTGCAAGTTTTCCTTCGTTTGGATCTTAGGTTTCTTTGGACAGAACTTCACAAAGTGCCCACTTCCTCCGCAATAGAGACATAACTTGTTTGACCGCCTTTTTTCTTTTTCTTCCTTGGTAAGTGGGCCTTGGATGGTTCCGATCTGCATAGGTTCCACACCGGATGAATTCTCTATTCCTCTTGTGGCTTCTGACTTCATTCTGTCAAATCGTGGCACGCTGGGTCTGAATTCCCTTTTTCTCTCGCCTCGCCTTTCATTCTGGCGAAAATCTATTTCCATGACTAGATATACCAGTGCTGAAATTTCTGTCGGGCGATTTGGAATCTGCGCTAGCGCATCCTTTAATTCCTCCTTCAGTCCTCGGTAGAAAACTGCTGCTCTCTTGTTTTTGGGCCACTCCGTCTCCACAACCAGTTTATTGAACTGAGCCAGGTACGTGACCAATTCCCTATTTCCCTGCCTCAATTCGAGCAATTCATTGTCTGTGGCCTTCGATGCCCTTCTTCGATCGAAGATCTGTAAGAACTCTCTTTTGACCTCTTCGAAATTGTACAGGATTGGGTCGTCTTTTGTCACCAAAGGCATGGACCATGATGCTGCGTCACCGCTGAGGTATGACAATATGAACGCTACCCGAGACTGAGCGTCTGGGAAAATCGTAGAGCGGCACACGAAATGCAGGGAGCACTGCGTCAGGAAAACCTGAGCCTTCTGCGTGTCTCCATTGAAACGCTCAGGGGGTGCCAAGGGTATTACCGGGGACAATGAGTGAATGACTTGAGTGGAACCAAGGTGTTGTATTCCGCTTTAGGTGTCCGTATATAGGTTTTCCTGATACATGTCCTTATATAGGCACAATTCGCATTGCCCTTATATAGGCATAAGATCCCAGTCCTTATTTAGGCATTAGCCATACTATCCAAATACAGGCATGGTCACCTACATCCGTCCACCCCAACGTCACAACGAGTTCTTAGAAACCAGACCCTTAAGCTCTTGGGAGTTCCCCTAGCACAGGATTATTGATTTCTCCAAGAACTCATTTATTATGCATGAACCGCTATTCCTTAAGGGTTCATTCCTGACGTCTTCCTCTGCCCGACTTTACGTCAATGCTAACATTCCAAAGCACCTACCGGGTATAAATATACCTTCCCTTGCCCAAGCAAGTAGGAGGAGACCTCGACTTTAGAGGAGCCCGTGTCCCGGCCTGACGCACTGACAAGAGACGCTGTCATCCCTGCTTGCAGAGAATCCAGCTTCCAGTGTTCTGACTCCCTTCGCGGGGTGTTAGAGTTCGAGACCCAGAAAGAGATTCCCACCTCTCTCATTCTCAAGGTATGGAGCTGACTAGAACCTAGAGAGACTCTTGGCATACCGGACTCTTGGCATACCAGACTCTTGGCATACTATAGCATACCATACTATAGAATACATCACCTACTTCCCACCTTGCACTACACTTAGGTTAGGTACACTGGGGTAGAACTAGTTAGAGAAGCATCTTATGAGTACTTGCATTTTTAGCTTATGTTATTTATGTATATGAATATATGTGTCATAGCTAAAAGATAATGCTAGCGCAGTATTATTTCTTTCTACTGCTTACGCTGTACATTATATATCTCGCATACTGTCTTGTGATCATAACAGCTCATATCTCTTACACGAGAAACAAGACTGTTTAATAAATCCTTTTATTGAAACGCCCGTCTATTCTTTCTATGTAACTCTGAAGAAACTAAGCATGCACGATTAGCTGAGTGAAACTGTTATCTGTTGTTTCCACGATTCTGAGAGTGTTCCGATTCTAAAGGGAAACAAAGTTGTCATGTTTATGCGGTTGCCAGAAACTACTCCCTTCTTGTTTACAAGGAGTTTCTAGTGGCCTCTGAGTTAGCTGGCACAAAGTAATTAAGTTTAATATACTCGATAGGGACATACTGACCTCAGTCCTATGTCGAATCTATAGGGTAAATTATTCCAATGCACAGAGCCTATTAGGGAAATAGGAACTACACTACAAAGGGAGGTGGAGCTAGTGTGAGGTCTCTGGTTTTCGGTTGAGGTAAATTTTGAGTTGGATCCTGCAACTAGTTCTCCCATTCTATTAGCCAACTCAGACGTTTCTAATCTCAGATTTTTATTTTCTTCTCTCACTGCTTCTAATTCTTTTTGAATATTACCCAGTATGTCTCCTAGGGCTTTTAAGTCTAATCCCTCTGCCATTCTGCTCGGGTGCACTAATAACGTGGGCACTTCACTCTGTCAGACTCTCTGCTGAATTGCCGACGTGCACAGGAGCAGAACGAAGCCAGTTCCCAACACCCCCTCAGGAACACCCCTGCGAGGTATAAGTATCCTTCTACAAGTCTGTGCCCGCGGGGGAAAGGAGATGGGACAAGGAGAGACAGCCAAAGGTAGTGTCCTGCCGCTTGTTCTTGTTTTTCGTCTTTTTCTTTCTTCTATCTTTTCAGCTGTAACAATATACATATATGTATATAACTTTCACTTATAGCTCATCCTTAACTTTCGTTTAACTATACATTTACTTTAAACTACTCTTACCAGTGTACCTCTGGCTATTGCCTCTCTTCTGTAATTAGGTAGGTTATATTCTGATCTTATTCTTTTTCTTTTCAGGATACGACAGCCAGCCACTAACAAGCCTCATCTAGACTGCTTGGATATTAAAGAACATTCAGGTAAGGTTACATTAATTTTCAACTCTTTAAACATACATAGACTTAGTTTTCACTTCCTATTTCTTAATGTTCAACTAGTTACTTATACGTATGTGTAAGCTCACCTTTTTCGTGTCTGACTTGTGCTGTAAAACTTCCTTCTCCTTATCTTGAGCGTGATAGAATTGAAGCGTTTCTTCTCACTATCTATATTCGGTGCTCTTAAGACGTTTTCATGTACCTTTAGCTCTTCGTCATTTCTGTCATTCTGAACTCGACCAGCGAATTAGAAAAGATATGCTCTACTGCCTTGACGCTGCCAATGTGATTCTGTTAACCACGTCAGGGGAGGAGAGAGTCCTTATCTGAGCAGTTTTAACTGTCAAGAAATGTCGCTGAGTTAATACATTAACTCTAATGATTGTCTCTGCACTTCTGTGCCGTTTTCTAATTAGTTATATGAGACGCGATACTTCAATAACTGGCGTCTCCCTAGACTCGGAGTTGACTGGAGCGCAAGACGCAACTCCGTGAAAAAATCTTCTCAAACAAAGTCCTTGTAAATACTCTGACTGACCTGTGATGCCAAGCTTGTCACCGAAGAAACGGACCGACGACTAAATGACGCCCGTAGAACTACCCTCAACTATCTTTCGCGACGGAGCTCTCCTGTCAAGCTGCATGCACGGAAATTCCTCAGGTGAAGTGCGCGTTGGAATCCTCACGCGTGCCTCACTTTCCAATTCTAATTGGAGGCTGAAAACACTAGAGCACTACTAGAAGGGCGAGTTGGCAGACATCTTGGAATTCCAAAGATGCCAACTCGTCCTCCAGCTCCTGGCGCCACTGGGGGGCTTAGACAATAGTATGCTGGCAACAATTGAGCGATGGGGAGGAAACCTCCTGGGCACCCTGACAATAACATGAATGAGGGGCAGACGTTATTTAAAATCTGCCACTCAAACCCAAAGCGTCTTATGCTTAATTGTGCTGCCTTTGGAATCGCGATAGTCATTCCGTGACCAAAAGAACAAGTTGTCATTAAAAGACTGGACACAATAATAAGAATCGCACACAATAAGAGTATTCACATTTGGACCAGCAAACCCGAGAGCAAGTACAAGAGCACGCAGCTCCGCCAATTGTGCCGTACAGTCTCCAAGTGCTTGAGTGTGCACAATGGAAGACTTAAACTCTCCATTAACAATTGAGCCAGCAACAATTGCGCAAGTGGCTGAATAAGCATGTTTGGAACCCATGGCCGGTTGAGCCGAGCCATCGGTGTAAATGATGCATTTGTACTTATGTAAAGGAAGCAGAGACAAGGGTGGAGGATGAACATGTTCATACTGTAAAAACTCCTGTGTCTGTAAGGAAGGATCAAAGATAAACGTGACATCAGCCGATGTCAAAGAAGTAGCCCATTGTATTCAACGGGGATGTAGTGCCTTCGAGTTAGGTACACTCGCCTTAGTCACGGCTTCCAAAGCAGGGAAGGGCGTGACCATAAGAATGCGTTTGCCTTGTGCCAGTGAGCGTTCTTTTAGAATCGCCATCTGTACTGCCGTTAAGATTTTTTCAACAGTTGAAAAGCGCATTTCAGCAGCAGTGTATAAATGTGATTTGTATGCAATGGGTATTGTGTCTCCCTCATTGAACGTCAAGTAAGTGAAACCCACTGTCCCAGAAACTACACGTATTACCAGGTTTGTGGTGTTGTCACATGTCAGCAAGTAGTTAGTTGCAAGCAAGTCAGTTTGCAAAGAATTCAGAATAGAAGTATGTTCCGGAAGCCAGCTGGCAGAAGAAAAAGTCGGTTGTATCAACGCATAAAGCGGTTTGATACGTTGGGCATAATCGGGAATATATGTCCTCCCGAAATTCAAAAATCCCAGCAAAGACTGAAGTTTCTTCAGTGCAGAAGGTGGTTGCAATTGTGTGCATTTCTCCAAGAAGTGAGGGGCCAAGCCCTTTCCTTCATTATTGAGCTCATAGCCCAAAAAGAGCACCGCCAAATGGGCGATGTGCCATTTTGCAAAATTGAATTTATATCCATAGTCGGCAAAGGACAAAACAATCCTGTCGACTCGCACAAGATGCGGCATAAGCTCATCATCCGTCAGATAAATGTCATCTACGTACGAGAACGCATCAGGGTCTATGTTGTTCAACAAAGACACAATCCGTGCCGCAAATGCCCCGGGCCTATTCTTATACCCCATAAGCAATCGTGTACATTTTTTCTGATTCCCGACGGCAGTGAATACTGTCAAATCACGGCTCTCAAGAGCGAGATTGTGACTATAGAAACCATTAGAAATATCAAGTGTAGTTTTGTATTTCTTACGAACAAGATTGTTCCCCAGTGCAGAGCAGTGAGTGTTCTGCACCGCAAAAGTGCGACAATGACTGCTCAATTCTCGGTAATCCAATACAATCTGATATGAACCATCAGGTTTTGATACCGTAAAAAGAGGATTATTCATCGGTGATGTACATGATTCAATCACTCCTCGATACTCCAACTGTGTTAGAATATCACAAACTCAAGCTTTTGCTTCATGTCTGATTGGATATTGCGGTTTTGGCTGAGGCATAGAGCGTAAAGGTATTTCATGGGCCGGTGAATCAACATCCCAACCCACCTGATTACGATACACCGCTGGGGCCAGAGCCCACTCAGCTGCGAAAGTCTGTGCATGTTCCTCAGGGACATGACGCGAAAAACTCGGAAGGATCATGTCTTCCCCTTTAGATGCGGCCAACACAAAGGGTGGAGGCCAATCCGCTAACAAAATGTCATACGAGGAGGTTAGATTCTCCCAGAAAACCGCCTTGATTGGATGAGGTATATCACCTTCAATTTGGAAAATTATTTCATAGAGCCTATCCGGGGGGGCAACCCGGGTGTCTGCAGTCTCTACTGTAACAAAGGTATCAGTTGCTGTCGCCTCCAGACAGGGACGCAGAGCCTCCCGCACTATGGTAACTTCCGCTGCGCTGGCGAGCAGAGTCACTGCCCATGTCCAATCCAGGAGTCGCGTTCTTACCGTATGAGGCATACCTCGCTGTTAGAGCGGCAACTTTTTTCTTCTGAAACGGGGGTCGAAAACGAGGTAGATCCTCTTGCTTTCCTTTGACTTCAAACTGTCGAGGCTGATCTCGTCCGTGTGGTGCAGGTTGACTTTTGCCACGATCCTGGCGTTCCCCTCCTCCGACTTGAGAGGCAGACATGTCCTGTGAAGAACGAGGAAAACGCTGATCAGGGACTTGAAATCTATCAGGAGACTTAATTTTCACGCGATCGCGCAAGTCATAAGTACGCTCAGAAGACTCAGGTGTCGGTGAACCTGCACGCATACCTTGCTTCTGTTGTTGCTGCAGGATTTGCTTCCACCACGAAAATAAGCGCAGTATCCGCATCAGGCACTCCATATTGAGCCAAATACGCCTTGAGTGGGGCGCGGCTGTGAGCCAGAATATCAACCGCCATTGCTGCAAACAAAGAATAACAACCTAGAGCACGGCAGCGCAATAATGGGTTATGAATAAAGAGAAACCTTTTAAAACTTCAAGCTTGAAAAAACCTATAAAAACATCAATATAGGAGGTTACACCATCACAGCTGTCTCCGGAGACAGAGGTGAGGGTATTGTGGACAAGCACAAGCACTACTCAAGCGTCTCGCAGATAAGAACCAGAACAAACGTTGGCGGCGCCATGTTGCAGGGATTCTGCACATACACAGAACTATGCGCAGGAAAACAGGACCTCAGTGAATAGGGTGTACCAACCTACCACATCAGTACCCAAAATCCCAAACCGACTAGGTATAGTGTCTCATTCGTTCTCCTCCAAAGATCATGGAGCTCACTCACTCGTACTTGTCCACAATGAGAATAAGCAGAGTCACTGAAATAGTTCAAAATGTTTATTTTAACTATCTTGCTCTACAATACAGTATACGTGCCACTACTAGCAGCAAAATGCATAAACTCAGCACAGTTAGCATTGTTACAGTTCCATAGAATACAAAGGGAGAAGTCATTTTATAAAGACTGTGGAAATAAGGGCCTATAGTCCTGACCACCCTCCCCTTGGCTAGAAGAAGTTTATTTTATAAAAAGGACGATCTCTGGGCTTTGACAGCAGACCCCATACCTTAAAGCCTGAATGTAAAGTTTACATCATAGGAACAGCAGAGCTCTTCTCCATGGAGCGCCTTTCTCCAAGTGTGTTAAAACAACATGCAACAACGTAATATCAAAGCACGAGTCTTCATTACTGCAGCTGTGTAGCATGTTATGTCTAGGTGCTAGGGACTGACCAGAACAGAATAACAAGGGGCATTGTTTATCGACCTTGCATATCGTGTTCAGACTAAACTCCAGGAAAGGCAGAGAACGCGAAAGGCAACCCGTTCTCATGTGAAGGGCACAAACAAAGTCTTGCAAAAACAAAGTCATGTAGTAGCGTGCGCAAAAGCAGCATCATGGCAGCGAAGCTCATGCTAACTTAGCAATGTCAATAATGTGCCTAAGAACCACATAACAATTGAACATTGCTACAGTAACATGGTTGCATTTTAACTTACATTACTGTGTAATTTGAAAAGCTTCACAACTGGTGTGTGTTCCCAAGCTTCACAATGTCTGAAACGTGAATAAAATGTTTTAAAAGTTTTGTTCTATGATATACTTAGCTATATCTAGGCATATTAAACGTGTGTTATACTCGCTTGGATAGAGAGATGGCAGTGTTTTGTACTGTCTCTCTTAAACTCTCCTCTTCACTTTGGTGCTTGTGCTCACATCTGAAGGCAGTGTACCACTGACTACAAAATGATAGATGCATGTTTATATGGTTTTTAAGGGTTAACCATAAATTACAGTAGTTAGTGTTGAAAACGACCTTTTTTCCTGTAGCAACACATGATTAAAGTTATAATTATTTTGCTGTTGAAATGTAACATGTATTTGACCTTCTTCGTATACTTTGCCAGCCATTTTGGTTGTGTACAGGGTGCTTGCTTGTGTAGAAATGAAAAAAAGTCAGAATTTTGTAGTGTAAGAAGTGTTTTACTATTCTAGAACACGTTTGCGCCATGTTGCGATGTTTTGCTTTCTGTTATACTTATTTTTTGGAACATTTGTGAAGGTTTGCGATATTTTGCATTGTGTTGCATTGATATATAATAATGTTTAAGTAAGTTGAGTAATGTGTTGTTTTGCATTGCGTGGCATGGTAGTATCATCTCGGAAACATTTGTGGGGGGTTGTGAAGTATTGCGTTAACTTATGTAGTGCTGCATTCTGTTGTGTTATGTTTTGTCGCAATGCATTTCGCAAACGTTTTTATAAAACTGTTTCAAACAAATATGTTATCTCACAATGTAATTATATCATCTAGGAAGATATCATTTTAACTTTTTTATCAGTATTTATTAGCAAATTTTTGTGATGAAGAGTTGCGCGGTAAACGAGCAAGTGCCAGCAGCCATCTTAGGACTCGGAATTCAGACCCGAGTCCTAAAAATAAATGCAAAAAAAGACATGGGGCAGGGAAACCCTGACCCCCTAGGCCTTTTGGTGGGATCCCACAGAAGGATCTGTGAATCCGTGGCAAAATGAAAAACAAAAACAAATGCAGGCGCCTGTTTTTGCTATAATAATAGCCCCCCAGGGTAGGCCAGGGCCCAATCCTAATAAGGCGCCAGGTAACCCATCACTCGGGGCTGGCATTTTAATAAAGGGGGGGCACCTGGCCCCCCTCCCCAAGCCTAATAAGGCCCTGTAACCCCATCATCCAGGGCCGAACAATTACATGAAGGGAGGGGGTGCACGGCCCCCCTCCCTGAGCCTAAGTAGGCTCTGGCGACCCCATTCCCTGGGGCCAAAATGTAACAAAAGTGGAGGGACAGCCCGCCGCCTCGAGCCTTAAAAGGGCCCTGGGAACCCCATCAACAAGGGCTGGCTCACTTACTGTGCCCCCCCTGGGCCGTTATTTAAATGATAATGGGGGGCATGCTGAACCACCTCGCGGAGCCTTTACAGGCCCGGGGATCATCCCCGGGGCTGGCTCACTTACTGTGTCCCGGGGAACCCACCCCCAGGACACAGTAGTTTCCCTGCCTGTAATATATTACCTACTAGTGGTTGCCAGTAGATAGTTATAGTTAGGACTCATGCATCAACTTACAGACCCACTCAGACATTCACACAGTCACCCACAGACCCACTCAGAGACTGACTCATCCACTCAAAGACCCTTTCAGACATTCATGTCCTCACTGAGAGTCCCACTCATAGTGTCATGCACTCACTCAGAGACCCATACAGACACTCATGCAGTCACTCACAGACTCACTCAGGCACTCATACACCCACTCGGAGAATTACTGAGAGACTCATATATTCACTCACGTGCCCTGTTGGAGACTCTTACATCCATTCACAGACCCACTCAGACACTGACGCATCCTCTCAAAGTCTCACTCAGAGAACACCTGTCCCTAGACATTATTTGTTTATGAGCAATTTTAAGTGTTGCTGTGAATAAAGAATGTTACGCTGTGGAAAAACCACACACTTATTCTAATATCTTTTCTTGAAGCACTGCAGCGAGAGAATGTGGAGATTGAATGGGGATGAGTGGCACGTTGTGCGCGCACTATAACGCTGCTTCTCAGCGGAACCTCCCATCATCCTCTTCTGCGCTGCAGCATCTGTAACAATGGTGTAATGGTGCTGTGCTTGAGAACATATCCTTGCCTGTCGCAATGATTTGTGGATTATGGTTGGCAGACAGCAGCTGTACCAAGCAGCAGAGACCCTGCGGGATCAGTGGATAGTAGCTCTTTTAGTTCGGCTGTGGCAAAAAGACTGAGTGCTTTCTATAAATGGCATCGCGGGATTGAGAGTGTCGATCTCTGTAATAATACGCTCTCCCTTTAGCTGTATCTGATCGTTGGGGGGTTCAGAGCGCCGCTTACCAGTGACAGGGTTTTCTGGTCTGACCACTCTCCCTGGGTACCTTTTATGTCTTTGTCAGTGATTTTCCAACAGTTTTAACTGTATTTTTACTGCAATAACTGGGTTGAGGGTCCAGTTAATAAGTGCAGAAGTACATTGAGCTCAGGTGGACAATGTGAGAGGAGTATGTTCTTCTCTAATGAAGTCTTATACCCTTCACAATTCTCATCGTAAGGCTTGCCAATCTTCTGATCCAGATGTTAAAAGATGGTTCTCAGGGCTATGGGGCTATGTTGATACGGATTCTAAAACTGGGCTAAAAACTAGTGTTCTCTCGAACAACCTGAGCAGTAATCACGCTTGCTGCTAGGAGGAGCATTGCAATCTGCAGTTAGTGATCCTGTAAACAGTGACTTTTCTAGTGGGGCTATTGCATTTGAAACTCCCTGCATGTTAAGACCAGGCAATAGGATCTCAGCGCCTCCGCTGCTAAGGTCTCTGATTCTGTTTTGGTGCCTCAGAAGGACAAAATGGCTGCTATACCAGGTGCCACCATCTCAGCTGATCAACGGCCATGTCCCTTATTTGAGCTATTTAAGTGAGGTGATACAGTGGTAGCTATGGCCTCTCTGCTTTATACCCATTATCATCATTTTAACTTTTTCTCATCTTTCCTCACTGCGCTAGTCTCAATTGACAGCTCAGCCTACACCCCTCAGCTTTGCCATGGTATACCTAAAAAGGGTTAATATGTGCACTTTTGACTGCAGGCCTTCAGACAAGTCCATAAACAACTAATCCACATGGTAATGGGACTTTCCTTACCAGCCCATCAGGCCCAGTGCCCACCCCTGCTGTAGATGCTAAAGTGGGGGTTCACATCGTCACTGCCAGGTATCATACGAACTGCTACCAGGGGAAAGATAATTCTGGATCCCATTTCTGGAGAATTTAGAAATGTAAAGTTTCTAATCCCACCTTTGAAGAATTCTATGAAACCAATCTCTTGCCATACACTGTAGAGCGACTTGAAGCATACTTCAGGTAAAGTCACACATAGGTTACAGAGGTTGAATATGCTGTGTGGCGTCCATACTACGCACGCTTTGTGTGCCCTTGTGGCCCTGGACAGGTGCTTGTAGCTTATGTACTTAGCGATCTGGTTCCCTCATTTTATTATGTTTGTTAAACAATGCTGGAGTTTGCTTCCTGTTACAGCAAATGCACAATGCATGAACAGACCATCAACCTCAGGAGGCAGTTCAAAGTCTGAAGCGGACAAGGATGTCATCACGACACTGCTCTGTAAGCCATAATTCCCTGCCCGGTTTACGAGCACACTACCAGAGCCCAGCAATGCTGAGAAAGGTGGGAGTCTCCGCTTGTAAAGACATTTAGTTATTTATTTAGGGTTTTTGTGGAGCTCTACAAACCTCCCAGTTGGTGGTTTAAAACATATAGCAGATGGGTGAATGGGGGACGCTTGATAAAGTGATGTTTTCCAGATGTCATATAAAAATTCCATTAAAGAGTGCACATTGGTGTAAAAGGCCATAAGGGTCCGGCCCAGGAGTAAAGAACAGACTGGCCTTGGCATCTGACTGTTGGACTAGGAATGGGAAATGGGCTGTGTTTAAAAAGAATAAAATGAAACTTCCAAGTTTCATTTTTTAAGAGTAGGCAGTGGTCCGTGGGACCATGCACTGCCTGGTCTTAAAAAGTATGTATTCACTCATTCTCAAAGGGGAAAGGCTCCCTTGGGGACCCCTTCCAATTTGCGAATGGGTTACCACTAACTTTCAAATGGCGGTAAATTGTGAATGTTCTGCAACCGCATTTCGGTCGCAATACATGCATGCATACTATTTCAATTTGGTATTAAGAATGGACGCCCTCAACACGCTCCTTACTAATACCGAATTGCAAAACACAAATTATGATTCAGTAACAAGTTAGCGAATCGCAATTTGGGATTCATACATCCCAAAAAGCAATTTTGCTGTCGCAAATGGCCCGATTCTGCGAATGTGTAACCTCAAAAATGCTTCGTACATGTACCACATGTATCAACATTAGGAATAGTGATAACCTAAATGGATTTACATTGGTTGTAAGCAGCTCTTGGTAGGAAAGAGCAGCGGCGGCTTCTCCGGCATGACGGAGGAGCGTCGACCCCCTCAAAAATGGCAGGAGAGGAAAATTAAAACAGCACTTGTTTTATTTCTCCTTTCCTGTCGAGTCTTGGAGGCGGGGCCTGGGGGGTGACAGCACTGAGGGGAGTGTTAGTGCACTCCCTTCACTGCGCATGATGGTTTGGCCGGCCATCATGGGCAGTGAAGCTCTCTCCAACCCCAGCTGCATTGCTGGGTTTGGAGAGAGCAGGCACAGACTCCCAATCTGTCCTGGAGTGCTAATCGAGAGCACTCAGGCCAATGCTGAAGCTGCTCTCATGCAACAGCAGCTTCAGGATTGGCCGCAGCGCAGGCTGGGAGCCTGTGACTTCCTGAAGAGGTGCAGAGGAGCAGGACACAGTACGTTAGGTAAGTTTAAAAAAAATATATTAATACTTTTTATTTTGTCCCTCTTCTTTGTGATTCCTATGCCCCCTCCCCCTGCCCACCAGCCCCGCCACTCGTAGCAAACACCAGCCGCTACTAGGAACAAGCACACCTTTACTTGCTGAGTGCTGTTGAATAGGAAAGAGTTCAGCCGTGAAAGAACGACGTAGAATGTGCCAGCTGATATAGACATGTCGTGCACACATATCAAAGCCTGTAAGCACGGAACTACCACTAGAAAGACCTTTAGATAGTAGATAGTCGTGTACAAAAGGAGCACAATAGTAGTTACACAGAAAGGGTAGAAACAACTTGTCAATGGCAGATCATATAACAAAAAAAACAAAGTGCTATTCAACAGTCCAGTAATAACTTTTCACAAAGGTTTGGCAGTCCAATAAGGAAAAAGTCCACCCAATAAAATGAAATCAAACTCCAGTCTCCAAAACCCGTTTTAATCCTGTAGCTCACCAAGTAAACGTCGATGAGGCCAGCAGGAAACAAAATCATATGAAATCATACAAAAAACCCCAGGAAGATGCACGAGAAACACGCAAAGTGATACGAATTTCAGAAAGTCCCTGCCCGTGTAATGGGAGATTGGGCTAATCAATGCTACATTTTTTATTATTCTGTGATTTTTACGTACTGTATACTAAAAGTATTTTATTAACATTAATCAGGAGGCAATGCATTACCGACTTTAGAGAAGCTTATAATACTCTGCTCCAGTTGAACAATGAGGAATGCATTTTCCATGTCGGATTGTTCTTGAAAATTGCTGTGTGGGCTTGGCTTACAATGACCCAGTGCTTAATTTGTAAAATATTAAGTGCAGGTGCTCAAAAATTTTAGGAGGCCCCACCCACTTTCTCGGCTCTGCCCGCTTCCTCCAGAGGCTCCACCCACTTCATTTATTGGTTCCACCCACATCCACAAGCCTCAATACATCATAGCCACCTCCTCACATCTTGAGTTGCGCAAGAAGCTGAAGACCTGGCTCTTCACATAAGCACCTCCGGGACCTCACACCTACAGAGCTGCCCAAGTGCCTGAATACCCTCTCGGGTGATTAGTGTGGTACACAAATCAATATATCATAACATAATGTAACATATGGGAAGCCTATGACAACTTAAAAGTGAACTCAAATTAGAGAATGTGTGTAATTCTCAAAGTGCAGCTTTAGGAAAGGTCATTAGAGGACTTGAGGCAGCTTTGCAAACTTAAGAGAATGTGCCTGTACTGTGCTGTTTAAAAGATAGGAAGGGGTGAAGGAAGAAATACATTAAAGAAGGCAGCAACAAATGCAGGCAGGAAGGGGAGTCCTGGAGTGAGGAAATATATGAGTAACGGATGAAAGAAGGAGGAAATAAGAAAAGAATGTGAAAGGAAGAAATGAAGGAATAGAGGGAGAAAGGAAGTGAATGATGTGTGATGGATGAATAGAAAGAAGAAAGGAACGGAGCAAGATAAGCATAAGGAAGAGTTGATGATAAGAAAGGAGGAAATTAAAGAAGAGGTGAAGGAAGGAGGAGGAAAAAAGGAAAGTAAGGAAAGAATGGAGAAAGAAGGAATAAAGTACCATGGGAGGAAGGATGGGGATTGAATGAGGGTGTGAGGAAGCAAGAATGGAATGAGGGTGTGAGGAAGCAAGAATGGAATGAGGGTGTAAGGAAGCAAGAAGCAAGAGGGGAAAGGAGGCATGGCTGGAGGTGCAGAGGAAGAGAAAAAGGGAAAAGAAAAAGATGGGACGAAGGAAAGAAAGGAGGTCAGGGGAATGGATAAGAGTATGAAAGGTACTGGGTCAAGGAGGGACAGAGAGAATAACAACAGTGTAATATTGCAAAGAAATTGAAAAACAAAAGATTGAAATACATTTATGTCCTTAACATACCATGAATTTTTGCAAAGCACATATTCACCAAAGGGGGCCTTGACACCGAATTTAAAATGTTGTTATCGAGCTCATAGGCACAAATTTTATCGACCTCAGAAAGATGAAAGACTGAGTTGCATACCAAGATTTAAATTTGTGACCCTGAGAACAAACACGGATTCCTGGAGTGGATATAAAGAAATGCACAAGAAGGAAAAACATAAAAGGGAGAGTGAGGAAGGAGGAGAGGTCTGAAGGCAAAGATAGATACGGTAGACAAAGAATGTGAAGAGAAGTGAGGAAAGCAGAGCGAGGGAGTGCAAGACTGGAGTGAAACATGATGAGAATGAAAAAGGAAAGAGGAGAAAGGGAAGAAGAACAGACAGCGGGGAGTGCGTGAAAAGAGAGTGCAAGGGAAAGATGAGAAGGTGAAAAATGATAAGCAGTTAATGAGGGGAGGTGGCAATTAAGGGGAAACGTGGACGTAGGGCAGAAAGTGAAAGAAGAATGGAGAGAAAGGAAGGAGTAAGGTGTGAAGGGTAGGAAGAAAAGCAGATTCTGAGGAACAACAAGAAAAGAGTACACCTCTGTTTTATTAAAAATAGAGTAATTAATTATGTAAAGTTGAGGGGTGACAGGGCTGTATCGTTCTTGGCCTGCCTCATGAATGCATAGCTGTGCTGTCCAAGACACACAATAGCGATTTAGGACACCATAACACTGAGTGGAAAGCTTGGGGGCGTGCCATTTGGGCATGCATTGTGAGAGCATGTGCCATTGTTAGTTCTAAGGCCTACTTCTTTCAGAGTGTATGTGACCATGGAGCTCCCCCCCACCTCCTTAAGCTTGGTGCATGCGCTGCCAAAAGAGATTGTTGCATCAGGCGCCAGGAGCGCTAAAGCTGGCGTTGCCAACACGTTCACTTACAAAACTCTTTATTTCAACCACTCACATTGACTTGAGTATTGAAAAATACATCACAAATTAACTAACTCCATGTGAAGATAGAAAGAATGTCATATTTTTAAATGATGGCTTCCTTTTATAATTTGTCCACTTCAGGCTTGTTTGCACAGGTCTGTCTGTGTAGTGTATCCTAAACATTGTACATTTTAACAAGTGTGCACCGAATCCTTTGCACAACATGAATGACTCTTTAGTCCTCAAGAACTAACAGTGGTGGAAGAACAAAAAAGTTTTTTTTGACTCTTTCAATTCAGCTCCTAAATGGTAATTCTTTTTTCAAAACAGGTAACCCTTTCCATCTTATAATAAGCCAAATACATACAGTTTAGTGGGTCAGGGGTGGTATTTTACCATAAGTGGTTTTAATTATGGAGACGGACAATGGTTTCCGCAGCTTACTATTGCTCATTTTGTTTTTGGACACTTTAATCAACAGGCATGTATGTTTGGGTCAGTCAGTTTCAGCTGTTGTGTTCATTCATCTAGTAATTGAATTTAGGGGAGATGAAATGAAAGGACACACTTGCAGAGACAATGGTCACACAAATGCCAAGAAATTACATATGCCAGTGTTAGCCCGATAGCGATCTAAACAGCTATGCTACTGTGCTCTTTTATAGCATAGCTATCTCTTTTCACAGCAAAAGGACAAAAGTATTCAACATTCTTCCGGCATTGCAGACCCGTGGTCGTATCCTTAATGTATTCAAAAATAAAAAAGGTAAAAAGTGAGGCCATTGCAATATGCGTATGTGCCAAACATAGCCTAAAGGCATAGAAATACGCTTTCAACCTTTGTAAGCCACCAAAAGAAACATTTTAAGCACCGACCAACACAAACTGACCTAGACAGAGTGCAGAGCAGCACGTGCACACCATAGTTAGTGGTGGGCCATGAGCACTTCGAATGCACCATTAGAGACAGCTCCAGGTCAGTGCTGATAAAAATGCATGCTTCCCACTCTTTTAATTTCAGAAAGGCATGGCAGAAAAATAATCCTTCCACAGATTTCATTTTCATAGCATCCTGCTATCAACCCAAACTATGAGACTCAAGCGCAGCCTCTGGCAACCATCATCCGGATTTTACAAGGCAATAAATTAGGGTGACCAGATTTTCAGAAGGAAAATCCGGGACAGGCACAGACATAGAAATAGGACTAGATGTCCTATTACGTCTCAGGGCATCAGAGGTGATGCCAACAACTATAACCATCTCCCTCCAAAACCCTTCCCCAAATACAGAGAATGATTGGAATAAATATCTCAAAGGCTTATCGGCAAACCCCTCTGCTCTCCCTTTCTTCATTTCCCTCCAACAAGGGCACGTAGTCTTTTGGGTGACCTGAGAAATCCCAGAAGATGCAACTCCCTGCTGCAGAGTTGACATCCTGTCCTGGACTGATTGTCAGAGACAACCAGAGCCAACCGATCCATCCTTGCGACCCAAGAAGGTTTGACCACCATCATCCCCGAATACTACATATTGGAAAAATCTGACACTTTAAAAATTGCATTTAAATCATTAACGACGTCTGTTGAACAATTTTTTTCCCGTTCTTTTCCAGCATATACATAGCGTCAGAATAATGGCCAAATACATCACGATTCAATAATCTTGCTCAAAACGATATACATGTTAATTATTAATTTTAAAAAACGGATGGAAAGGGAGGAAGAAGAAATACATCACAATTCTTTGCAACCATGTCCGGGACGTTTGGTCACCCTACAATAAATCTGAAGCGCAGGCCCTCAGCACGGGAGACAGGAGATTAGAAGAACGTTCCTAAATGCCAGATAGTTAAGTTATTTATTTTTTGTGCGTGAGGCTCTTGTTGCTTTTGTGAAGCAAGTAAATCTAATATATCAAAATTATACCTGTATTGACAGCACCGGCGCTCGTATATTTTCACTCATGCTGGACGTTGTAAATTGTAAAATGTTTATGAGCTGTCCTGCACACTTCCAGCCTGCCGTGCCCCAGCTCAGCCAAAAGCCCGCCCTCAGCCATTCTTCAACGGAAATGAATACAAAATTTTCCAGCTATCGCAACAAGAATTTTAGATTCTATTAAGGACACGGAGGCGAGGATTATGCTTTCTCAAATTCCTTTACTGACTCACAGCAGCCAATGAAAGTGAAACACAAAAAGTAAAAACTACATTACCCATGAGGCTTTGAACCCCGCCTCTTTACCCAACCAATAGCAACAATGGTCAATCAATAAAACACTGAGGCACCAACTTGACTTCCTCTTTCTTTGTATCAGTCCATAAGTGTCCAAACCAAAGAACTGTTTTGACTCTCAACGGAGAGCAGTGTCCAATAACTTTCCTCAACGGAGGAATGATCCGCAACTTCTGAGAAGGAACTTCAACCACACTTCATCAAACAGGTCCCGCTATGGAACTCCACCTCCTTAACTCTGTTTCGAATCGTTTCCTGAAAACAGAAACATGATATGAAACATAACGAACCCCAAAAGAATTCCATATATCTGGGTGGGAAAAACAATATCATTATAAACAAACAACATGGCAGTTGTACTCAACATGTCCCAACAGGTGGGATAATCCTCGCCTCCGTGTCCTTAATAGAATCTAAAATTCTTGTCACGATAGCTGGAAAATTTTGTATTCTATGTCAGGACCGGAGGCTTCTGATTATGCTGGTTCAAAGCTCATCTACCACCAGCGAAGACACATGTACAATAGGTTTGTAATAAAACTCTTTGAATGTAGAATCGGAAGACCAATCTGCAGCCCTCAAAATATCTTCAAGCCTAGAACCCAATGCATACGCTTTAGAGGCCATTGCTCCCCTGTCAGAATGCGCACCATACACTGAAACATCAATTCCTGCTTCGGACATCACCCACCGAACCCACCGGGCTAAAGTAGCTGCGGAGACAGGTCGGAAGGGCCTCTGAATCGCCAACAACAGTTGACCCATAGGATCAGACCTATGCGTCGCAGTGCGCTCTTCATACAGTTTCAAACATTGCACAATACACAGTTTCTGATTAAGCGGAAAAGCTGGATACTCCACTGAACGAGACATGGTCTTGGTACGTTTCGATATGATAAATGACACACCCTGTGGAGAAAAAATTCTACCTGCGAGATCTAGGGCACGCACATCTGATAATCTACGACAAGAAACCAAACACAATAACATGGTCAGTTTGGCTGATAACTGTTTAAGCGAGAGTTGGTCATTCTCCGGCCAGGAGCTCAGCAAATTCAAAACTTTCGACACGCCCCATAAGGTAGAATATCTGGGCCAGGGAGGCCTAGCTACCCTGATACCTTTAAGAAGTTTGCAAACTAGGGAATGCATCCCAACGGGCTTGCCGTCTATATGGTCATGTCCTGCTGAAATAGCGGACCTAAAATTATTAACAGACCTGTAAGACAAACCGGACTCAGCACATTCCGACAGGAAATTTAGAATTTCTGTAATCTCCGATCCCACGGGATCCAATTGCCGTTGAAGGCACCAACCCACCCATCGCTTCCATGAAGCAGTGTATCGCTTACGGGTGGAAGGAGCCCAAGCCTGTTGCATAAAGTCGGCAGCCGCCGCTGAAAGGCCTTCAATTTGCTCGTGTCGCCTGAGAGCGTCCACACCATGAGAGAGAGTTGGTTCTGCAGGACCAGTGGATGCGGCGATCCCACTGGGTCCTGGAGAAGCATAGGAAACGTCGGAAGACTGAACGGTAGGTCCAGCGATAACTCCAGTAGTGTCGGAAACCACGACTGAGTCCTCCAAAACAGAGTGACTAACACCTAATGCCATCTGTCGCCGAACCTGGGCCGCCACTCTCTGCATCAGGGCAAAAGGCGGGAATGCATAATTTCTCTGGGGCCCCCAATTTTGCAGGAACGCATCCGTTCCCATCGCCAAAGGGTCCGGTCTCCAACTGAAAAACAGGGGAAGGTGAGCGTTGAGCCGGGATGCAAAGAGATCCATGTGGCACGGGCCTCGCATAAGCATGATCTCTGCGAAGAGCGGCAGATGAAGCCTCCAATCGCTGAAGTCCTGTAGGAACCTGGAGTTCCAGTCCGCTACTTGATTCAATCTGCCTGGGAGATACTTCTGCTATGATGCTGATCTTGCGATCCAGGCAAAAATGCCAGAACTCTTTCACAATGTTGGCTAACATCTGGGATCTCGTGCCGCCCAAGCGATTGATGTATCGAACCGCTGAGACATTGTCCATCCTAAGGAGGATGCAGCAATTGCTCTTGAGAGGAGAGATCGATCTGATGGCGAAGGAGCCCGCCAAGAGCTCCAGGCAGTTGATGTGCAATCTCAACTCGTCTGCGGACCAACGTCCGCCTGTGGCAAAGGTTCCACATCGAGCGCCCCAGCCCCATCTGCTGGCATCTGATTCTATGACTACGTCTGGCGCGGTGCCAAAAATAGCCCTTCCATTCCAAGCCACCATGTGTTCCAACCACCACTGAAGCTCTTCCCGAGCGTCTGGAGATAGCGGGATCAGATGGTCGTAGTGAAACCCTTTCTGAAGATAGAAGATTTTTAGGCGTTGAAGGGCCCTGTAATGGAGAGGACCGGGAAAAATGGCTTGGATGGAGGAGGCCAGTAGGCCCACAATCCTTGCTAACACTCTCAGCGAGATCATCTGCTTGGTTAGGGTGGAGGAGATCTCTCGCTTTATAGATCTGATCTTGGCCATAGGAAGAAGCAGTTGGGCAGATATGGAGTTGATCTGAAAGCCTAGAAACTCTATCTGCTGGCATGGAACCACCATCGATTTCTTGAGATTGATAACGAACCCGAGTTCTTGTAGTAGGGACATCGTTCACTGTAAATGCAACTGGAGCAGGTCCCGCTCCTGAGCTAGGATCAACATGTCGTCTAGGTAAACGATCATGCGGACTCCCATCTCTCTCAGTCGAGAAATTATCGGCTTCAGGAGTTTGGTGAAAACCCAGGGAGCTGAGGACAGTCCGAAGGGGAGGGAGCGATAGCGGAACCATTGCCCCTTCCATGGAAATTGTAGAAATTTCTGATGAGAGGGGCAAACCGGTACCGTAAGATAGGCATCCTTGAGATCGAGCCGTACCATCCAATCGTGCTCCAGCAGTAGGTCTCGTAGAATATGGATTCCCTCCATCTTGAAGTGCCTGTAGACTACGAATGGGTTGAAGTCTCTGAGATTGAGCACCAATCTTTGGCCACCTCCTTTCTTTTGGACCAGAAACACATTGCTGCAAAACCCTTCGGGAATGAGAGGTCCCACTGCAATCGCGTGTTTGGCCAAAAGCTCTTGAAGCTCTGAGTCTATAAAAGCTTCCTCTTGAAGGGAAAAATGGAGAGACGGAGGTGGGTGCGTCTGGACTGGGGTCTGCATGAGCTCTATCCGGTACCCTTGGACTGTGTGTATGATCCATGTGTCTGAAGTCAACAGTTTCCAGTTCGTCACAAACTGGGCCAACCTGCCCCCTAGAGGAATCATAGGTAATAGACCTGAACTTACCGGAGGATTGGGTGTCAAAATTCTTGTATCCACGATTGACACCCCTGCTGAATCAGCCTCGGAATCCGCGGGATCTGGAGGGGTAGAACCCCGCCTGTTCTGGCTCCTGCGTGTATCCCCTACGCCGCGGGGAGAAGCCCCGGTGAGGAGTGGGGTTGGGGTAGCGGCCGGTCGCGCGTCCTCTATCGCGCCCGGCCCTACCAGAGACCTGGTGGAACACTCGCATGAGTGATGACTGAGATTTATCTAATGAGGCGAAGGTGCTGACGAACTTCGCGATGTCCTTGACAAACGTGTCCCCAAAAAGTTGGCCTTCGGCTAGTGGGCCTGGTTCTGCTGTAGCTAAGTCCGCCAGTTGTGGATTTATTCTTAGGAGGACGTACTTACGGCGCTCAGAGGAGAGAGCGCAATTAGCATTACCCAAAAAACAGATGGCTCTCTGGGTCCAACCCGCTAGGACCTCTGGATGGATGGCAGCCCCTGTTTCTTGCGCCTGCAAAGCTAATTCGAGGATTTTAGCTAGGGGGCCTGCTACATCCAGGACCTTGTCCTGGCATGCTCGGAGAGCGCGATCTATCCCCTTCTTGGGGTCTTTTTTTATACTTTTTTAGGAAGGTGGTCATTGAGTTGTCTATCTCGGGAGTGAGGGCCACCTTGTGCGCCAAGTCAGGGCGGGGGCATTCAGACTTCAATCGCGCTCTGACTTCCTTCTCAAAGCTCTTTCTGAGGTGCGTCTGCATGTATTCCGCTACAGCGGCCGGAGGGGCCCAATCGGCGGATCGCGGGTGCACAATGTCCGCAGGGTCAAACAAGAAGGGAGTGGCGGGAGGATGGGGAGAGGCCACCTGCTTACGTTTTTTGGCACGCTTGCGCGGTCGAGACTCTTGGGAGGAGTCGGTCTCCGTGTCTGTTTCGGAGGTAGTAATCAGGACCGGGGTGGGGGCAGAGGGGGGTGGGGCAGGAATGTCACCTACTGCTTGCTCTTTGGATTTGTATAGGGACGAGTACACCTGAGCATGAGGCCATGAGGGATCAGAATGAGGACCAGGAGGTGGGACAGGCAGGGGACTAGAAACAGGAAGGGGTTTCCCTGTAGCTAATTGCTCTAAGCGCTGGGAAATGGGCAGCAGCGCCGAGGAGAGCACCTTATCAAGTTTTGCGTCTAACTTTTTATCAATCAAATCCTCCATGGATTCCTCATAGTAGAAATCCTCCCCCTCGGGGTCGCCTTCCGCAGCCACTTCCTCCTCATAGACGTCTAAGTCCGACATACTGGCCACAACACGTGGGAAATTCAAAAGCCCCAAGGGCAGCTCAATTATACAGCCCCAAGTCTTTCAGAACAACCAGGGCGTCGGTTGGGAGCCAAGCTGGAGCAGAGGGGGCCACCAAGGTACCAAAAAACTCTCCCAATAGGTCTTAAAGAGGGGGGAACCCAAATGCCTATTGTAAGGGAGTTCCAAAAATTGCCCAAAGTCCTAAGCAGTCGTGCTGGGATGTTAGAAGTTAAAGAGCACTGACATGCCAGGCGTGTGCAGGTTTAAATATACTGAGGCTTGCTGCGTAAGACCTCCCGTTTCAGCCCGGGAGAGGCGTCAAAACCAGCTTCTGACACGGGAGCTGCGCGCGTGCACAGACGCGTGCAGGCTCCCGAGACGCACGCCGGCCTCCCAGCCGGGCTCCGACGCGCGTCTCGCTCCCGCATGGGGGGGCCAAACCCCGTAGCGCACACAATACGCGGCAAAGGAGACTGACCGCCAAGCGGTATCGGGGCAATATGGGACCGCAAGCGGAACGGATGCGACTAAGGTAGGGGCAGCGCAACACGCGCTGGAAAAATGGAGAAAACGCGAACCACACGGAAATAAATGCGCGCGCGCGCGCAGCGAATCAATGGTAACAAATCACGGCAATAGCATGAAAAACAGCATAAAGACAACATACGCTACAGCGTGAAGAACTTTTGCAATTAAGCACAATATGAAATCAATCCAGTTTCAATAAAACAATGAGGCACTTATCTTGACTGCGTAGCAGCAAAGAAAGAGGAAGTCAAGTTGGTGCCTCAGTGTTTTATTGATTGACCATTGTTGCTATTGGTTGGGTAAAGAGGCGGGGTTCAAAGCCTCATGGGTAATGTAGTTTTTACTTTTTGTGTTTCACTTTCATTGGCTGCTGTGAGTCAGTAAAGGAATTTGAGAAAGCATAATCAGAAGCCTCCGGTCCTGACATAGAATCAATGTTCTGTGAAAGGCAGGCGCGATCTGCTCACGACGTGACATCACTAACTTGATGACCACGCTCTTTCACTTTCAGTAAGCCTAGGGTGGGACTTCCTATGAAACAGCCACAGAACTCTGGCCTCCTCGTGCACAGTGCTCACCTCTGAGAAGATGCACATGGAAACGGCAGGCACGAGGCCCGCGTGCCGTCATTAAATGTTCGAAAGTCACAATTGGATGTACACCAGACCCGACTACAACAGGTTCTGAATTATATAGACTCTCCTTTTAAAGTGGGTTTTTCAAGCAGAATATTAGTGCTGTATTATCTTGATACGTAAAATAGAGAAATGTTACAAAAAATTATGTATTTAACATCCAAGCAGTCCGCAGAATACGCCGCTCACTAAAACGGGCTAAGGAGGGATACATCTTGCGAAAATGAGGAGAATGCAAGTGTGGCACGCAGCAAGAACTGTTTTTAAAACCTACCATTTACAAGGAGTAGATAGTCCTGGTAAAGCCAGAGTCGAAGACGACGTTCTAGGCGCTAGGTGAGTGCGATGGGTTTTTCCGAAAGCCACTTTACATCTCTGTAAGACACCAACAAGACACCTTGCGGCACAGGAACTCTGCACCACTCCAGCCTGGTTATGGAAATGGAGAAAGTCTCCCTCACTGCACATTAACATTTATAAAAGTCGAAAGCATATGCTCTTTTCCTACGCAGATGACATTCATAATATGACAGAACAGGAGAGCAGGAAATGATTTTAATAATTACCGGGCCATCGATCTAACGGAGGAGAAAAATCACGTAGACCCGGCCCGGTGAAATAAGTGCCGTTGCTGAGCACCGGAAAGCTCCGGCACAAATTAAGCACTGCAATGACCGCTTTTTAGTTTTAATGATAGAATGATATGGTGATTTTACTGATCCCATTATTCCAAAATGACGATGAAAAAAAAGTGTATGAATGTTTTTAAATATTTATTTATCTATAATGTATTCACTTTTGTGGTACATTTGTACCCAAATAAAGATTTTTGAATTGAATTGAATTAAACAAAAGCATACGAAATAATATGAAAAACCCCAGGAAGATGCATGAGAAACACGCAAACCGATACGAATTTCAGAAAGTTTAGCACACGTGACAAATGAGAAGATTGAGCATAAACGTTTGCATCTGCTTCCTGTTGTGTTTCTTTATGTCTTCCTTCAGTTTGGCTTGGACAGATCCTAATTTGTAATTCATGGAAAGAGGAGCGATGGGCACGTTTGGTGATCTCTATTATGCTCCTTATCATCCTCAAAACATGAAGGTGGGAAATGGATGATGGGCTTGGATGTTTTGAGGAAGCTGCCCTGGTTGTCCCCTAATTCAGGCCTTTCGGAAGGGAATGTGCCTGGGAAAGGGAGGCCATCTGGGGAAAAAAGGCTTAGGGGTAAATGACCTACACAGGTCTGTTGTTAGCAGGATACCTGATTTGTTATGACCTTAACAAGGAAGGGAAGAGAGAGTGCACTGGAGATTACCAAATGCGATCTAGGCACACATGGCCTTCCTTGGCGAGAGCCGGGTAGCAGGTACTTTTGGCATCTGTACAAGTTTATGTTTCTCCCCATAATGTCCGTTGTACGTTGTTTGTTCTCCTAAACAACAAACATAGTGCCTTTTGGATTGATTCGTATGTGATGGAGCACGATTTTTGAGAATAAAATCTGCTCGATGAATTCCACTCAAATGCATGTATTTTAATAATATAAGCAAAACTACTAATATAAAACGAGTGCACACAACACGTGAAATGTGCTCAAGGCATGATAGTTGATTTTTCTTAGCTAATAATGTGAATAATGCTAACTGAATGTTATTCTGTCTTCCTAACTGCAGAAAAATAAACGACAAAGAATCTGCTTTTATTCTTTGTGAAAGTAGTGTCAGCTTTTTAGAAATAATTCTCTCTTTTGGTAAAATAAATGTAGGCCTTAAGAAATGTTAGGGGATGTGCTTCCGTGCTCCTGTACTCCCGTCCCTCAGAGTGTATCAAGTGTTCCCTTGGAGTTTTTGTCCTCCAAATGTTTCAAATGCTTCCTTAGAATGCAGATTTTTAGCCTGTTTTTGAATAAAACTTTAGATTTCTTTCCTGTCTAGGCGAGGGTTATAGAACACATGAATGTAACTGTAGCAGAAATTGAATACATTATTAGCTAGATTATTTCCTCTTTCTCCGAAGGAAGTTGTTTAGTGATTTAGACTAAGAGTGTTTAGAAATATTAGTTAGGTCATTGTCAGTAGACAGCCACACCATCGTGTTTAGCCAATGAAAACGTTTGTAGAGAGTAGAGAAAGCAACATTTTAGCTGAAGAAAGGAAGTAGGGTACTATAAAGATTCCTGTGGGAACGTGCTCCTCGGCTCGTTCACAGAATGGTGACCTGTCCTGCGTTTGTGGTATGCTGCAGGCCGTGCTGATTCCTGATTCTCTGGCTGGCCGATCCTGCTGTTCCTAAGAGACTTCCCTAAAGACTTTGCACATCATCGGCTGGTGGTGCTGCCTTCGCTATACCCTAATGGCCGTGGGGTTAGCATTTCAGACTAATTGCACATAGTGCATTAATATTTCATCTTGTAAGTGAGCTGTTGTTACACTGATGTTTCTCTCTCTCTCACTCCTCTTTACCTGATATTCTGATGTTTATTGAATGATCTGTGATGATTATTGTGAATCTATTCTGTATTCCATGAACCGATTTATGACATTCTAGTTGTGTTGTATTTGTGATCCACCATTCATATTATGAAATAACAAGAAAAAACTAATAGAAAAGATTAGTGTTTGTCTTTATTATGATGTTATTGATTTATTTGGATATGTTTATAATGACAAATGTTTCGCGTATTTCTTCATTGTAGGTCCTCGTGGAGAAATAGCATACCGTCTTTCATTATTTAGTCCCTTTTAGCTCTACCAAAGATTCATCGGAGGACCTTTGATATTGCTAACTGTGTGACATTGACTTATGGGGCCGCCATTAGAGTTACGCTTCTGATTATGGTATAGTGGTTGGTGTGGATAGATAACTGACATATGCTTGCAATTACCTAATAAATTATACAAGATGTTCTCTTGGAATTAAAATGTGTATGGGTTAAGGAATTATCTGCACCATTACGCAAACGAAAATTCTTTTGATGTTTGTGCATTTATTTACCTTTTGTTTGAATGACCCAAATTAAGACACAGGCCTGCAGTATCTCCCCTAGTGTTTGAGAAAGTGTTCCGTTTTTACACTAATGACATATTAACAACTTCTTCAAGCTGGAGTCCTGATGTGTAAACGCTAATAATTCAGATGTGATTAAATTGCTGTTTATTCAAGAGCATTACTTACAAAATACTAAGCAATTGTAGAACGCATTACTGAATCTCCTAAAATGCTGAATTAACATAAGGCTGTGCATGCTGCTCGTGTTTATTGGGAAAAACTAAAATAATTATGGGTGGAATTCTTGAATTAAACTATTTCACTGGTAGGTACTCTGGGCTTCATTCCTGCCCATCAATTTTTTTCCTGGGTTGTCACTTCCAACAGAGACTGACCTAATGCAAGTCAGCCTTGGTCCTGCTCCAATATGAACAGTCGAGCCCGAACTGCCATGCCACGTCCCCACTGAACAGGAGCAAAAGCAGTCCCAGACTTGTTTTGGCCTTGTCGCATCCCATTATTGAGGTGGAGCCTCATTGGTGAGGTTAGGCCTTGTCGTGCCCTATCAGTGAGGTTTTCTGTCACAGTCAACATGGGTCTCACGCCTGGCCTTACCCGTCGCACTTAGAGCATCTCGCTGATAAAAAAAAGTGATGTGTGCAATGTCTGAAATAGTCTCAGCCACTGGTCGATACTCTGGGCAGCAGCATTCGCGTTCAGTGTGGTTTTTTTTTACTCGTAATTTTTTTATTAAGAGTTTATGACACATTACAACAAAGTGCGACATAGACGCCAGAAGCCATCGTAATAAGGCAGGAGATAAGTCATTGCATAATAGATAGGCGGAGCTGGGAGTCAAGAACAGTTTACGAAAATAGGCAATACAAGCGTCAGAGATACATGCAAAAATGTCCCCTACAACATGTCATGGTGCGTACCAAGAAAGGAAGAAACATATAAACGTCAAATTACAACAAATTCAGGTCAATAATATCCACATAGCATTTTACAGAATGAGCAGTGTCGTGCGATAGAGGAAAAAAGCTTGTTAGTGGAGCCAAGTGCGGGGAGAAAGACATATAAAAAGTTGTAATGCCCTGAGCCTCGGTGGGCTGAAGGAGTTGATCTCTAATCTGGTCAAATAATGAATCAAAGTATGCCAACTGTATTGCAATTTAGTTTCTGTCCAAGCTAGGGTGTGGGATAGTTCCATCGCCGATACGTGCCAGAGGCGAGTGAAGCACTGGGCAATGGAGGGAGCAATTGTTTTTTTCCACGTTAATGCTACAAGATGATGTGCAGCATTTAGCATGTGGCTAGTAAGTTTCCAATCCTTGTGGATCATTGCTTCCAGGGCAATAGGTCGAACATCAAGGATAACTGTAAGGTAGGAGGCAGGGAGGGGATATCCTATGGTGGCTTTAATTTGCCCCAAGATCTCTTTCCAGTATGCGGCATGAAACTGCAGGACCACCAGTTGTGGCAAAAGTCTCCCATTGAGAGCCCACATCGCCAGCAAAGGGAAGATGTGGTGGGGTATATGGTGGAGAGGCAAATCGGTGTATAATACTATTGAAACATGAGTTTATAAGCCATATCCCTGTGGGATAAACTGCAATACGTTTGGGGTATGTCACGCCAGAGGGTTTCCCATTGCTTTGGCAAGATGCCCTCTGTAATGGTAGCCTGCCAGCAATTTGGATAAGGGTGGGCTTGAGGGGGTGTGGTATGTTGGAGAGTCTGATATGTATTGTAAATGAGCCCCTTACACCCATAAGACGCTCCCACCAGTTTTTCAATAGAGGCATATGGTCTGATAGTCTCAGGATAATTGGAGGGGTGTAACGCCCAGTGACGCAGCTGGCAGTACTGTAACCTCGCTGTTTGAGGGACCTGATAATCAGCCTTACATTGGTCAAAGGATTTTATGGCTGTTCCCACAAATTGGTCCAGTAATGTCTTACAATCCCTGTCCTCCCAGCTAGGAAATGAGTGAAGCTTGAGCGCCGGTGTGAAAGCAGGGTTGGGCGCAGTTGGCATGTTGGGGGAGAGGAAGGTAGAAAGCCCCCTCCTGAGTGCCAAATGTCGAAGACTGTTTTAGTGGGGGTAGCTATAGTAGCACTGTGCGGCTGAGTGTGCTTGGGCAGCCAGGCTATATCCCAGAGGGACGGACAAGCTACCGCCCAATCCATGTGGAACCAGTGTTCCTCACTCTCACAGACCACCCACTCAGAGATATATCTTAGTTGGGCAGCCCAATAGTACTCGAGGAGATTAGGGCAGGCCAGTCCACCCCTGCTCCTAGGCAACATCAGTAAAAAATTGGAGATCCTAGACTCCTTTCCATTCCAGATGAAGGAGCGCATGTCTCACTGTAGGCGAGAAATATCATCCTGCGGGATCGAAGTGGGCAGTGATTGGAAAAGGTCCAGAGGCAGGACATTGATGTGACTCAGCCAGGAGAGGTGAAGGGGCCTCGAACGTCAGAGATTGGCCAGAATGGACTTCCGGAATTGCGCCCAATTGGCCTGGGTTGGGAGTGAGATTGAGACCGATATATCTGATTGTGTTGGAGGGCCATTGGAATGGCGCTAGGGCTTGTAGCGCAGTGACGTCCTGTTTGGGTATAGTAAGATTAAGTGCACAAGATTCGGTTTGGTTGATTTTGCGGGAGAGACGTTTACAATGCAGTCATCACATCGCAGTTCCTTTACAACGCGGTCGTTACAACGACCACGTTGTTAGAACGCAATGCCTTTACAAAGCAAGTCATTAGATCGACTTGCTGTAGGGGGCACTCTAACATAAGGAATAGTATAATTTACTATTCCAACACCTTCCCTACTGTTGTGCAGGCTGGAGTTGGAATAGTAAATTATACTATTTCTAAGTCCAGCGTGCCCCCTCCTGCAAGTCGATCTAATGACTTGCGTTGTAAAGGTATCGCGTTCTAACAACGCGGTCGTTGTAACGACCGCGTTGTAAAGGAACGCGATGTGATAGCATGCGTAGTAACATGCTATATTCTGATTTTGCAGCCAGAAACAGCTTTGAATGCAGCAAGGCTGTCAACAATAGCCAGTAGAGAAGTAGTGGGTTGAGAGATAGTAAGCAAGAGGTCATCCATGAGCAAGCTGATCTTATGATCTCAGCCCCGGAAGGGGATGCCTGCAATTGTGGTGTTGCGGCGGATGAAGATGGCCAATGGTTCGACAGTGAGTTCCTGTAGTGCTCGATGCAACTCCTCAAGTGTGATTGGGGCGTAAATGAGTTCTGTGTATTGGGGATGGATGGGGTCCCAGTCCCATGTGCTCAAGTACTCCTTTATCAACGATGGTGGAACATCATCTTGTGTATAGAGAGACTGGTAGTAATCATTAAATGCTCATTGCTTGTCCCGCTCAGGAATTTCCCAGCCCCTGTCCCCGCTGTGCAGCTTGGCAATGTGTGCCATGGTCTGACCTTGACGGAGCCGGCGAGCCATCAAAGTTTCCACTTTGTTCCTCCCTTTGTAGTATTTCTGGAGCCCCATTAGTTCTATGCACTTTCATTTGAGCATGTAGAATAGCTAGTTGCCGTTTGTTGCATCTTGTGGTGTTTTTATTTATTTATTTATTTGAAGAGTTTTATATAGCGCTGGCTAGACCCGGAGGTATCAGAGCGCTTTACATGAGAACAGTTGTACAGAAGTTACATCAGTTACAAAAGCATAAAATAAAAACAGATATAAGTCACTTGGAGCATGGGGTAGGTAGGGGGGGATTGAGACAAGGGGGTAGGAGGAAAACAAACAAAGTCAGGCAGGGCAGGAAGGGGGAGGCAGCCACAGGATCACGGAGGTAGGTGGCATGGGAGGGAAAGGAAACACAGCAGAGACGAGGAAAAACATTGTCCAAGGTCCGGCTGGGTAGGTGACGGCCAAGGGGTGAAACCAAAGCCAATCTCCTCTATAGCTGCCTAAACAGCTCCACCGGGCATCGGCCATGGTTGCTCGGGCTCAGCAGTCAGTACAAACATAAATGGTTTCCGCCCGGGGGGCATCGTCATAGTTCAGTCAGCGGCACCAATCTGAGTGATACTGGGAAGCGCCGGCCGCATCAACATCCATCACTCCGGCAGTCGTCTCTCCTCAGCAGGTCTAAGCTCACTCGGCGTGAAGAGTATGCAGACTCTGGTCCATGTTTCAGGGGTGGAACGCCACTCAGGAGGTTTTGGGTTGCAAAACTAAAGCGTGTTGTCTGTGATCTGATCATTTTGCTTTTCTTTTCTTATTTGGTTTCGTAAATGCAGATGAATCCAGATCCAAAGATTCTTGCAAACCTCCCCTGGATTGTAGAACCTGCTTATGGGTATGGCCGTTCCCGCTGTTGGCAGGGACTACCATCGCGAGCAGTTATCGGTGCCCCTTCTCTCCCGGCCCGGTTCCATTCAGCGCCGACTGTAGGACCTAGGTAGGACTGTAGGTGTTTGTCTGGTCCCTTCGTTCCAAGGCTTTAATCTCAATCGCTAGATTGGCTCCTACTAGGCAGGCTTCCCTCCGCCTGGCTATAGCTTATGGTGGAAATTACCCCCCCTTATGGCAGGTTTAAATCCGTCCCACAGTATATGTTGCAAAGTGTCCAGAAGGGCGTTCAGCTCAAAATACTCAATGATCCCCTTGCGAATCTCTGCTACAACCACCGGATCTCAGAGGAGCCTCGGTGGCAAGCGCTATTGATGTGGGCATTGCTGGCCCACATCAATTCTACATGGGTGTGATCAGAAGTGGGGATATCCGGAAATGTCTGCCTTGTCAAGGTCGCCCAGGATGGAGTGATTTAGGAAAACATGGTTGTTGCTTGAGTATGTTGTATGAACATGGGAAAAAAAGGAGCAATCACGTAAGTCCGGATAATTGTAGCGCAAAGCGTCCACCAGCCCCCGGTCCGTGATGTCTTGCTTAAGGTGGGCAGACATAGCCTCAGTGCCCTGATAAGCGGCGGTGCTCCTGTTCAGGGTTGGGGCCCAGACTAAATTAATATCCACTCTGACTAGAATGTCGCCCTCCACCCAGCCAGCTGATTCCGCAATGTGTGTCTGAGGTAGAGGTCCTGTGCATGATTGGGGGCATAGATGTTGGGCAGTGTGAGTGGCTTTTTGCCTCTAAGCATGCACAATTTCAAGAAGCAGCCCTCCTTATCTCCCACTACTTTCAAAACAGTGGAGCAGAAGCCTGCCTTACATAGAACACCTACCCCCAGAGACTTGGTGGAAATGTGGGCCCAGTATCGCAGAGGGTATTTCGGGTGGGCCATCCGGTGGCTGTCCGCCCCCATAAGATGGGCTTCCTGGAGGAGAACAACATCTGGATCATGTTGCAATATGTATCCCCATACCTGTTTGCCCTTCCTAGGTGATTTGAGCCCACAGACATTTAGGTAAATCAACTTAGTGCCCATGGTTGAGTCTGTGGTGTAGGGAAGTGCCCGGTGGCACTGTGATACATGTAGGGTAGCAATGGGTTTGGGCCTGGGGTAAGGAGCGGCTCCCACTAAAGTCCTGTCCCCCCCTCCCAGCACTAGGAGTATGCAGGTTGAGATGTCCATGAGGGTCACATTAGTCAAACAGGCCAATAGATGAGATGAGTAGTTTGTGCATCTTCCAATCGGGACTGGTGGTATGCAGTGCGTGGAATAAAGTTAGTGGTATGAACAGATTCAAATAGTGGTGGACCTCAAAAAGGAAAACAAGCAAAGAAAACCAAAAACAGTGGGCCAACACCAGTTTCCACATCCCGTGGAGATCGGGATGGTTATGCACAAATCCCGCATGAGGAGGCACCCTCCTGGGGTGCGAATGGTGGGTGTCAGGCTAGCTGATTTAGTCTGAGTCTAAGCATGGGAGAATGGTCAGAATACTCTCCAGACCCTCGTGGCACAATGCATCCATGGGCCAAAATCGTGGAGGTCGTGGCATCTGCCCGGAGGAGGTGGGTCATGCATTTCGAGATGATTGTCTCAGCTTTACAAGGAGCCAGAGGTGGGCGGGCCGCAGAAGGGCCCTACTCGACGTTCCGAAGATGTTGAATAATGTCATGTTTGGTCTCCTGGGATGCTACTTCCTTGTGTCACTTGTCCGGGCAATGGGAAAGCACTGTGGTCCAGATGGGGTGAAATCCCTCTCCTGCTGGTGAACGGGATGGGAAAAGTCTTTGTCTAGTTTGTCGGCTGTGAGCCCAGAAGATGTTTCACCTCCGGCAAGGAGCGCATGGCTCATAGCTTAACCTCCCAGGAAAACAAAGGGGGGACTCCACTGGTAGTAAACGTTCACATCTTCCTCAGTTTGTCGGTGACAGGCTTGAAGTTGCGCCGTCAGAGCAGTATGACTAGGGAAAGATCCTGGAACAGTTGAATGGTGTGGTGATGAAATACCAGGTCAGCCTTGCTTCTGGAGGCCTGCATGATAGCTTCCTTGTCTGTAAAGAAGTGCACTCACGTCAGGATGTCATGGACTGAATCAGCTCGCCCAGGTGTGGATGCCTGCCAAGAGCCAGGAGGGGGGCCTCTTTGTCCCTGCAAATTGTCTGCAGGAGTCAGCTGTAAAGGCCACAATGTCTCTGGCTTCCGCTCCCCTGGACAAACCTCTGATTCATATATTGTTCCAGCGGCTTCTATTTTCCAAATCTTCCTGCTTTGTTTGTAGCTCTATCTGTTGGTCTTCGAGCACTGCCACCTTGAGCCATAGCATCTCTTGTTTCTCAGAGCGAGCGTCAACTGTTCGTTCCAGGTCATCCACATGCCCCCTTATCTCAGAAAATGTCTTGGATGCAGGATTTAAAGTCTGCTTTAAGTGAGCCTGTTTTAGAGTGGATTTCCTGCAAAAAGTGGTCCATATAATTTTGCGAGATAGGCACTGGGGTTGCACCCCTAGTCCTGCTGGAAGAGGGGGGTCCGTCATCTCCATATCCACTGGGGTCTTTGTTCCAGAGTGAAGTTACTGGATTGTCCTTAGTAGACTTAGGTCGTGGCATGCTGTCCATGTGTAGGGGCACCTGGAGTAGAGATGTCATTCCAGCCCAAGGCAACAACCTCTCCCCTTCTCAAGAGGCTCACCACGAATCTAAGACTGCGCACGCCCCAAGATGATCGGTAGTCATGTAGGGAACGAGGGCACTCCAAGGGAGGGGGGGGGATTGTATCCTCTGCAGGGTTCAAGTAGAGGTTCACAGTGGGCCTGTGTCGCCCCACCCTATAGTAGAGACTCAGTCCCAGCAAAACTCCCACAGAGTCCAGTAAGGTAAGGGGGGATGAGTCAAGTAAGACATTCTGCATCAGTCATCAGCCCGTTGCACTGCATGGGTCCCAGGTTTTTATAGTCTCTGGAGCTGCGGGCCATATGCCACGTTCGCCGCCAAGAGAAGCAAAAGGTCCTAAGTGGACGTCCCAGGTCAGCCTGTACTGGTGAGCAAATGCACACAACTGCAGATGCCAGGCAGTCCGATGGACTCCCCCTTCATAGAAGTCCAGATGAGTAGTGCAAATGGGGCTGAGCACCACAGTAACACTCATCAGGCTCAGCGCAGTCTTTAGCCGGCAAGCCATGCCATGTGCACCGGCCCGTTGATGTCCCAGTGCCGTATGGCCACCCGGGGTCCAGTATCGAGGAGGGGCGGCTTGATTCCCTGAGTGTCTTCTCAGATAGCGTTACTGCTGCTTGAGGGTTTTAGCCAGGAGGAGATGTCAACCTGTTGATGCACCGCAGTGCTCTCTCCTCCTCAATGTCAGGCCCCGGCAGGCCACTCCTCCACTGGCAGGTGCTAGGGAGTAGGAGTAGCGATATGCAGGTTCGCTCACGCAATCAAGTCTTCCCGTCACTCTCACTCACCGGGCCGCCCTCGGGCAAAGAGCCACAGTATCTCTGGTTCGGCCTCTGCAGGTCTCAGCGCACACCTCTTAAAAATAGTGGCTTGCTCCCCTGCATTCTGTTCCAGGAAGGTTTCCAGGCAGATCTAGAAAGCAGGAGCCACATGGATATCAGGGCACGTCCACGTTTTCAGTCTGACCCATCCATTGCAGATACCAGGCAGGCCCCTGTGATATAGTCATTACGTTTCAGTCCTGAGACGGGCTACTGGCTGGATTCTGACACGCCGATATACACAGACGGAGGAAACGAGTAAATGTATTGAAAAAAGATTTGCAGAAAGCCGACCCAAATGTGGGTCAATGGTGCCACATATGAATGAAGTTATGTACCCTCACCTATAAAAACAAAAGGGAAATAATTCTACATATACTTTAAGCCCAGACAGTTATTCCAGTTCAATTAGACTATTCAAATTGACGGTCCTTGATGTATAGGACCAGTAATAAGATGTCATTGTGAATCTGCACAGACATAGGAACAAATGGTACTGTTGGCGGAGACTGACTAAAAGAAGGGCCCACCCCAGAGTTGATCATAAACAAGTGGGATACCTCTTCATTTAGACTCGCATTGTGAAAACACATGTCCCCTTCGGCTTGGATGCCTGAGTGATTTTGTGCCCCATTTGGACAAGGTCCTGATGAAGGTGGTCTACAAATTGTACTAAAGCCACCGAAACGCGCGTCGACCTCGTGTGTCCAGACCTGTATTATGTTTAGTCACCATCTTTTGTGAAAAGGTTTGACATCTGGTTGTTTTCCTTATTTTCCAGATGAGTACATATGTTTTGTATGATTGTGAACGAGTGGATTGAGTGTATGTATGAGATATATTTTGAGTGTGTTGTTTGGGGATTATGTTATGTTTAAATGTTTATATAAAGTGAAAAATTAATTTATAAAAAAAATGTGTTATTATTGATAATTGATGTATTTAAAAAAATCTTTTTTGGTTTGAATTTTGATCAAATTGCTTTTTATATGGAAAATTAAGAAACTACTAAGAAAAATAAATTCTTTTAAAGTAAACTCATTTGTGTCAGTAGCACTATGTTTGGTTCCATACCTAGCTAGGATTAAATCCACATAGAAGAAATACAGGTCATAGGGGAGTCTTTTGAATTGAACACTTATTGCTTGTTCCCCCCTTACTCCCAGACCTTACTTACTGATAGGGGGGTCCCTTGTTCTTACAAGCTGAGACTCACACAGCCCAGCACCTCCGGCTCTTACCACCGCTCCTTGGCTCTGGCGGGACTCCACCTACTCCGCCACGTGCCGTCACTCCAGGCTGGGCGGGTCGCGGCATCACTGCAGCAAAATGGCAGTCTGGACCAGGCCGGGCCAAGCCGCGCCTATAAGCCGGCTATGTCATTGCCAGGACAGCTGCTGTGGGGTATAACAGCTCCCTCCCATATGCAGAGGGGGGACGTGAGTGCCCCACAGAGGTTAGCGTCGCTCTTATGCGGTCCCGATGCCCAGGATGGTGCTGGAAGGCTGAGGGGGGTCTGGAGAGAAGACGAGATGAGTCTTACTCCATCTTCAGCTAGGTCACGCCCCCTACATATTTTTTTTATCATTGCGTCACTCTAGAGCAAGACTGATTATCATAAAGTTAGTGCCTGTCTGTAGTAGCACAATGAGAAAAAGAATAATACACCAGACTCTGGCTAACCAATGGTTTCTGCCAGGATTCTTTCCTAATCTTGGTTATATTGTCACTGTACAGGTTGGCTCAGTTACAAATAAACACCAAATGTGTGAGAAACATTTGGAACCTGCAGGAAAGAAAGTGCTGGCTCAAAGGTAATTTCTGCCTTTGCTTTCTAGAATTGGTGGATGCTTAGGGCTTTAAATGAGTCTGGCAGTCCACAGACCGCCAGATTCGCGGGGCGCAGTGGTAGTGGTTTTCCGACAACCCCATTACGACCAGGGTGGTTGGGCTGCCCTGGGACCACCACAACCGCCAGGGATCAAAGATCACTGGCTGCGGCATGGCAATATTGAGGCTGCAATATGCTTGGCGGGGCCGCTGCAGCCCCGCCAAGCATATTATGAGTTTCCTCACTGCCACACTTTTCATGGCAGTGCAACCGCGTTGACAAAGTGTGGCGGTGAGGAAACAAAGGGGGCCCTACAGAGACCCCTTGTGCCTCAGGCCATGTGGATGCACACAGGGGGGGGCACAACATGTGCACCCCTGTGTGCATGCACACCAGTACCTGCATGGCATGGACTGCAGCAGTCCATGCCATGCAAGTATTGCCTTTGACGTTCCCATTGCGGTGCCTATTTCATAGGCAATGCCCTGCAAACGCCAAAGAACCACCCGGAAGACAGGAGAAAACTCCTGATTTAGCGGGTGGTTTGTACATGGATTTGGCGGTGCAGGAGAGGGGCAGTCCCACTCTTGCAATGCCAAACTCATAATGAAGCCCATAGTGTGAAAACAATTGGAACAGTAGTTGCCCTTGTGAAAAATGAACAATTCCTCATTTAGGGGCCGATTACGATGCGATCCGTAAAGACCTGCGGTCAGAGCCTTTAGGGCCGCATTGTAATGGGCCTCTCAGTTTCCTTCCCAACCGCCTCCATATGATGGAGGCGGTTGGGAAGGAAACTGGCTGGTCATTCCGGCTGGCTTCCGACGGGCTCGGAGAGCCCATCCGCCAGTCGGAAGGCGGCTAGTAATCTCAAGGGTGGGCCTTTCCGCCCTTGAGATTACGATGATGGTTTCCGACATGGTTTCCATGCCGGCCTGTCCGACATGCAAACCATGTCTGAAAGCATGTTTAGGGGCCCCCAGCAGGGTCCCCTTTGGTACACGGCCTCCAGTTGGAGGCTGAGGGGGCACCTATGGTGCCCCCCTGTAGATCCCTGCACCTTGTGGCAGGCACCTTGAGGTGCCTGCCACGGGGTGCAGGGATTAATCGCACCTCCCATTTCACTATGGGAGCATGTATTACGGCAGGTTTACGGTCAGAATGCATGCTCCCATAGTGAAATGAAGGAATGCGAACGAACAGTGTTCGGTCGCATCCTAATGAGGAGGTCGGGAGGTCCCTTTTTTGGGGGTACCTCAGGTTAGATTTTCCTATCCTCCAGAGACTTGGGCATAGCTATGACTTTGCAGAGAAAGGAAACAGGAATTTAGGGGCACCTACAACATTTTGCACCCTCCAAATGAGTACACACACAATAGTAAATTATAATAATTGGGATTTATTATACCCAACTCTATAATAGAATCTTCATTATTACAATATACCCTAGCAAAGACACATAGAATCAGAGTAATGGGAATAAAAATACCAAACAGTATGGCTTGTTAGGGAGAATTCTAGCCTACATTTATTATCAGATCTACTGAGCTATGTAAAACGATTCACTGACAAAATATCGAAACCAGAAATATCGTGGAACATAAATATTGTTCTTTAATGTAAACATATTTAAACATAGTAAACATTAAATATACAAACATTAAACAGTAATATAATGTAAATTAAATATATTTAAATAATTTAAAATTATATATAAATGTCATACTTATTTAAAAAAAATCATATATATGTGTATGTTTATTTAAACATATATAATTTAAAACTATTATTGAATTAATAATAATGTATTACAATTTATTAATTTTTTGTAAACGTTAAAAAAATGACAAATATATATATATGTTAAATATAAACATATAAGATACATATACACAATAAATTACGTAACTGTAACAAATAAATTGGAAAAAATTCTAAAACAAATATGCCAATTTAATTACATACAAAAAAATAAACAAAATAAAAAATTCTATTTTACTAAAAATATATTGCATATAACAAACATTAATAAGTAAAAATAATGTAATGTTAAATACACAGAAACATCATAATCATATAAATTTAAACAATATAAACACAAGTATAAAATTGTAGTATTTATACATATACTATTCCCACTCCAATCTCTGCAATAGTAGGGAAATCGTTGGACTCGGGAGGGGTAAAGTTTACTATTCCCACTCCAGTCTGTGCAACAGTAGGGAATGCGTTGGATTCAGAAGGGGTACAAATTACTATTCCCACTCCAGTCACTGCAACAGTAGGGAAAGTTTCAGATTGCGGAGAGGTAAAATTTACTATTCCCACTACAGTCAGTGCAACAGCAGGGAAAGCATTGGCTCAGGTGGGGTAAAATTTACTATCCATACTCCAGTCTGTACTATAGTAGGGAAAGTGTTAGATTGTGGAGGCGGTAAAATGTACTATTCCCACTCCAGTCGGTGCAATAGTAAAGAAAGTGTTGGACTCAGGAGGGGTACAAATTACTATTCCCACTCCAGTGGGTGCAACAGTAGGGAAAGTGTTGGATTGCGGAGGGGTAAACATTTACTATTCCCACTCCAGTCTGTGCAATGGTAGGGAAAGTGTTGGATTGTGGAGGGGTACAATTTACTATTCCCACTCCAGTCTGTAAAACAGTAGGGAAAGGGTTGACTCGGGAGGGGTAACATTTACTATTCCTACCTGTCTGTGCAACAGTAGAGAAAGAGTAGTTCACTTCAAGCAAATAAAATATTTTAACAACTACATTAAATAACAAATATAAATATTTACATTTAAAATATATAAATACATTTGTTTTTAAATAAAAACATTTAAACATTTAAATATTTATTCCAATATTTAATAAGTATTTTAAATTAAAACAAATAATAATATTATAATTAAAATACCACACTGTATTTTCACAATTATAACATCCAACAAATATAATATTATTTACAATTAAAAAGCAGAACACAACTAACACATAATAAATAACATATATTTTTTAAATAAATAACTATTTTTACGTTTATTACTTAAATAACTTCCTACCCTACACCTCACAAAGTAAACAACACACACCGAAAATATACCTTAAAATTACAAAAATGACATATTTCCATAATTAATTATCAATTAAACAATTAATAGTAATTAACTAATAATAAAATATTTATATTTAATTAACTTCCCACCCTTTCACCCTAGAAACCTAACAACTCGCACCTAATATATCGTTAAAAAATATATCTTAATTGCATAATTTGTATAATTAATTATCAATTAAACAATTATTAACAATTAACTAACAATAAAGGAATTATATTTAACGAATTTCCTACCCTTTACCCCCACAAACACAACAACCTGCACCTCATATATAACTTTAGAAAAAATTATTACACAATTTACATGATTAATGATCAATTAAATAATTATTAATAATGAACATTAATTATTCATTATTATAATTAAGGCTCCCTGTTTTCCGTTTTTACTGATTTTCACAGACAAATACAGACAGAAAACCATTTATTTTCCTGTCAGTATTTATTTTTAAATGTGGATAAAAATGGAAATTGGGTTGTTTTTGAGTGATTCCAAATGCTGTCAGTCATAACTGCCAGGCCAATAGCTGTGCGGATTGACAGGCAAGGGGATTAAAAATAGATAGGGATTTCAGTAAAGAGCCTTAAACAGCAGTAGATTTGCACAACCTTGATACTAAAATTTACATATTTTCTTACAAGTGCTTATTTTATCATCTGAGTGTGTATGTATCATTGAAACCTGTCAAGCGTTCAGGCACGAGTGCACATTAACTGGTTAAATAAATGCAGAAATATACACATTTCAGCTTCATTTTTTCACAAAACCTATAATAAATATGGATAAAAACAGGTAAAATTAGCAAAAAATAAATATGGATAAATACAGATGGAAATGACAAAAATATAAATACCATAAAACCGGGAGGCCTAATTATAATTAATTTGCTTCACACCCTATACCCCTACAAAAACCATAATGCACACCAAAATTAATAATAAAAATTAAATTAATTACACAATTTACATAATTATTTATCAATTAAATAATTAATATTAATTAAAAATGAACTATTAAATCATTATAAATAAATTACTTTCCACCCTATACCCCTGCACAACACAAAGCAGCACCTAAAACTTAACGTATAAATAATCACACAATTAACATAATTAATTATCAATTAAATATTTGTTATTAATTAATAATTATTAATTCTAATTAATTTACAAACTATATTAAAAAAATTAACAATAATTATACAAACAATTTATAACGTATACAATTAAAATACATACTAAAATACATCAAAATAATTAAAAAATGATATTATTAACAATACTTTTGTAAACGATATTAACAACATAGATATTTTTAACATCAATATTAACAACATAGATATTTTTAACATCGATATTACTTACCTTAAAATCGATATTGTTGTCCACGATATTTTTGCACACGATATTTGTGCCTCGCGATATTTCAAACTCCATATTTCTGCTCCTCAATATTTTTTTCACGATAATTTGTCGAGTATCATGTAAAACATCCTCCTATAGCTTGTAACGACCCAAGTGACTGGGCCACTGGCTCCCAGACATGTACATGGCCCTTCACTTTCATTAGAAGAGGTAGAGCTATGTAGTCGTTGCCAACTTTACAATGGTAGCAGCTGAAAATGTCTACCACACATCCCAAACAGATGGTCTCATTTACACAATTTGATTACAATGAACAACAATAATAGTAACAAGCATTTGCAATGGAACAGGTCTCGCATTTGTCAGATTTAGAGCTATTGGCGTTTTTCATCTATGTGTTTTGGTTTGGAGTGTAGTGGATGCATAAATAGAGACCCAGCTGCAGCACTGCCTAGAGGACTCAGAATGAGGAATTACCGATGAGTCCAGAGTAGCAGGGAGCAGCACTGTGCAGAGGACTTAGAATGAGGAATTACCGATGAGACCAGAGAAGCAGCTAGCAGCACTGTCTAGAGGACTTAGAATGAGGAATTACCACTGGGAACAGAGACACAGTTACAACACGAGGACGTAGAATGAGGAAGTACAGATGGGAACAGAGTAGCAGCTAGCAGCACTATTTAGAGGACTTAGAATGAGGACTCACCTAAAGGACCTGAGAAGCAGCTAGCAGCACTGCCTAGAGGACTAAGAATGAGGAATTACCACTGTGAACAGAGACACAGCTGCAGCACTGCCTAGAGGACTTAGTATGAGGAATTACCACTGGGACCATAGAAATAACTGCAGCACTGTCTAGCGGACTAAGAATGAGGAATTACCGATGAGTCCAGAGAAGCAGGGAGCAGCACTGTGTAGAGGACTTAGAATGAGGAATTACCAATTAAGCAGCACTGCCTAGAGGACGTAGAATGAGGAATTACAAACGGTCCAAAGTAGCAGCTAGCAGCATTGTTTAGTGGACTTAGAATGAGGAATTGCCACTGTGACCAGAGACACAGCTGCAGCACTGCCTATAGGATTTAGAATGAGGGAGTTACTGACTGGACCAGAGAAGCAGCGAGCAGCACTGTCTAGAGGACTTAGAATGAGGAATTACCACTTATACCAGAGAAGCAGCTAGCAACACTGCCTAGAGGACTTAGAATGAGGAATTACCACTGTGACAAGAGACCCAGCTGAAGCGCTGCCTAGAGGACTTAGAATGAGGAATTACCGACAGGACCAGAGTCGCAGCTAGCAACACTGTCTAGAGGACTAAAAATGAGGAATTACCACTGGGACAAGAGAAGCAGCTAGTAGCACTGGCTAGAGGACTTAGAATGAGGAATTAGCACTGGGAACAGAGACACAGCTGCAGCACTGCCTAGAGGACGTAGAATGAGGACTTACCGACAGGACCAGAGAAGCAGCTAGCAGCACTGATTAGAGGACTGAGAATGATGAATTACCACTGGGAACAGAGACACAGCTGCAGCACTGCCTGAAGGACTTAGAATGGGGGAGTTACTGACGGGACCAGAGAAGGAGCTAGCAGCATTGTTTAGAGGGCTAAGAATGAGGAATTTCCCCTGGGACCAGGAATGCAGCCGCAGCACTGTATAGAGGGCTTAAAATAAGGAATTACTGATGAGACCAGAGAAGCAGGTAGCAGCACTGTCTAAAGGACTTAGAATGAGGAATTACCACTGAGAACAGAGACGCAGCTGCAGCACTGCCTAGAGGACTTAGAATGAGGAATTACTGATGGGACCAGAGCAGCAGCAAGCAACATTGCCTAGAGTACTCAGAAAGAGGAATTACCGACAGGACCAGAGAAGCAGCTAGCAGCACTGCCTAGAGGACTAAAAATGAGGAATTACCACTGGGACCAGAGAAGCAGCTGCAGCACTGTCTAGAGGACGAAGAATGAGGAATTTCCACTGGGACCAGAGAAGCAACTAGCAGCACTGACAAGAGGACTAAGAATGAGGAATTACCACTGGGAACAGAGACACAGCTGCAGCACTGCTTAGAGGACTTCGAATGAGGAATTGCTGACAGGACCAGAGTAGCAGCAAGCAGCACTGCCTGGAGTACTTAGAAAGAGGAATTACCGATGGGACCAGAGAAGCAGCTAGCAACACTGTCTAGAGGACTAAGAATGAGGAATTCTCACTGGGAAAAGAGACACAGCTGCAGCCCTGTCTGAAGGACTTAGAATAGAGGAATTACTGATCAGACTAAAGAAGCAGCTGAAGCACTGGCTAGAGGACTTAGAATGAAGAATTACTACTGGGAATAGAGATGCAGCTGCAGCACTGCCTAGAGGACTAAGAATGAGGAATTACCACTGGGACCAGAGAAGCAGCTGCAGCACTGTCTAGAGGACTAATTATGAGGAATTACCACTGGGACCAGAGAAGCAGCTGCAGCACTGCCTAGAGGACTAAGAATGAGGAATTACCACTGGAACCAGAGAAGCAGCTGCAGCACTGTCTAGAGGACTAATTATGAGGAATTACCACTGGGACCAGAGAAGCAGCTAGCAGCACATTAAAAAAGCAAAGAAACTATGATGTTGTGCCCAATAGGGACGGGGCAAGTAAGCGTAACCGTCCCAGGACGGTTATCTTTTTTCAGAACATAGGGGAACTGTTTTCCTCAAATTAAAAAAGTGTGGGCACCTCGTGTCCCTCCTATCACGCCCCTGGAAGTAAGAATACGCTATACGCAAGTATTCTAGGTGCTAGTATCGGGCAGTGAATAATCCAGCAAAGAGCTTGCTTACAAAAGCTGCAAACCTCATTCACTGAACACACCATCCTCGAACACAACACATAGCAACCCACCCGATGTCATCTGGCTAGTTGGTTAGGAGGGTGGAGCTCAGTGGCGGCTGGTGACATTTGAAAGTGGTGCGGCGTAAAATTATTGGCGTACTGCACCGCGGCGAGCGAGTGCAGTGAGTGAGCCCGAACAACCTATGGAGGGTTCGGGGGGACCCCCCCCTGAGATAATTTTGAAAAAAAGAGTGGATAAATGGGGCATTTTCAAGAAAATTTGAGGAAGCAGGAAGGTTAATAGAGCAATAATAGCACTTAGAATATCTGCCCCCATCCATGACTTTCTGAACCATGACAGCTTGTTTCAAATCTGCCTGCACCCACCGCATGGCTGTGCCGCAAACTGTAGACAGGTTGTCAGATCACCTAACTCTCAGTGGACTGAACCTGCTCGGTCAGGCCGACCTCTGACCCGCAAGATGGGAGGCCTTGACAACGACTGCGGCTAAGGTTATGTCCACCCCTATAACCTGAACAGAGACCTGTCTACTTGGTTAATAAAATGACCAAAATATGAATTTTGCCTAAATATGTTTGCTTCATTATAGTTTTGTACAATAGTTCTGACTCTACTCATGATTGTGAATATTGCATACATGTATGATTAAGAATAGGCATATAAATCACCATTGTATAGGAGCGTCATACATATATGTTGGTTTGTTATCGCATCAGTAGATTATGCGACATGCACACATGCTGTAAACCGCACCCATCCGCAGGCTTAATTTACGCTTCGCAAACGGATTTCTTTTATTTCCATACCTTTCGAACCTGTCCCTGATGTTGCATTAATTGAGCGTGCCGAGGAGTTAGTTAGTCACACGGGGACGTCAATTCATCAAATTCCCTGGGGTAGAGGAAGTAACATCACGCACCCTTTGACCCCTGATGACATCACTGGTTTGTCAGCTTGTCCCATCAGTAGCCAGTCGCCTGCCCCCTGTGGGGTTAGGCAAAGGGCAAGGTATGGAAACAACAAAGTAAACATCTGAAAGCACCCTGCTTGCTTTCTGTGCCCGCAACTGACCTCTTGACACCCGAGACCAGGAGTAGCAAAGGGCAAGCAGGGGCTGGGGGTTAGGGGCTGGGGGGGTAGCAGCTGACGTCCATTGAAGTACCAACTGTGTCGGATTTATAAGTATGTGTCCTCGCGTGGGTTGTGAAACGTGTGATCGAAGCAACACAAATAAAACCGTACAATGAATGCACTGTGCAATGTACGTAAAGGGCATTTCTCCTGCCACTTCCCTTTCAGTGGAAGTTTCCCTTTCTTTAAACCTTGTGTTTTTAATATTTTTCAGTCAAGCCTGACACTCTGATTTATTGTAGGAGGTGGTTAATATTTATAGTCCATTTATACTTTGCAGTAATTTCAGTACTATTAAAGAGAGAAAGCAAAATAGTCTGAAGCCTGCGATCTTGCAATAAAACCTGCCTCCCTTCCACATGCGACGGTGACTCACAAAGCGCCCTTTGAATGTGTCTAACCACTTTCTCTCACAACTTTGCGTGTGATGAGTAAATACCTGTAAGTAACCTCTGGGTATCCCGCCCAGCTGTTTTCTCCTTGAACTTACAGTATGTGCGTTACGTGGAGCCCTATACAATATATCTTATGTCAGTCATTGTGCGACCCATGGCACGCTCAGCTCAGCTGCTTTTATCTTCCTTGGCTTTGTAAAACATGGCTTAAGTAATACTAGAATACTACTGGACAGCATGAAATTTTAGAATGTATGTTACTGGTATTTGTATAGGGCACACATGCCATGGACGAGGCCACTTGGCACTTATGGCCTGTTCGAGAGTGTATTGCTAAAGGTCTGCAAAATTGCAACTGCGCGCATCCACCAAAACTGACCGGAGGCACGAAAGTCTCGAGGACAGCATTGTCTGTGATGAAGGTCTAAACTTAGCGCCTCGGTTGCGTTGAATTTTGTTTACGCGCTATACAGTTGTATATTTAATTTCAAGGAGTGAACCGGGCAGACGACCACGTGGGACACATTTACAAACGCATAGAAGCGCCTTTAAGCGCCTCGGCTGCGCTGAATTTTATTTAAGCGCTATACAGCTGTATATTTAAATTCAAGGTGTGAATCTGGATAGACGAGCCGGACAGCCACATGGGACACATTTACAAACGCATCGAGGCAGGGCCTCGGTATAGGGGGTGCTAGGATGCTGCTCCGGGGAGTGAGAGCGAGGGTGTCTGTCAGCCAAGCGCGTCTGCACCCGGCGGGCACTGAGATGCATCCTCCGCACCAGAGGAGGATGGTGAAGCGATGCCCGGCACGCACAGGACACCCCTGACCCTGAAACAAGGTCATGTATCCGTGGGCAAGAAAGGCCAGCGTGGGTGAGAGGTGCCCAGTTGTACACTGTTTCACGAGGATTCCTGTCACTTCCACCGACAGTAAACGGCTTCTCACACATATTCACCTTGGACAGCACAGACACGCGAGGGTGTAACTGCATGGAGAGGGTGCAGCACGAGGGGTGGTAGTGTTCTGGGGGCAAGGTGGAGGCGAGAGGCACCTGCTCTCAACTCCGTTCACCAGGACCTGGTAAGTTACCCATGTCTAAAAAGCGGACATTGCACTGCAGACGTGCTGGTCTAAGCCAAGGCCCCCCACCAGCAGGCCATGCCATCTGCACCGGGTGCACAGAGATGGCAGGCTGTCCCGTGCCGGCCAGGCCTGGCTCTGGGGGCATCAGCACAACACTCCTGGTGGCAGAGGGCACGTCCAGCCCCAGGGGGCATCCTGCTGCCACCCCCTGGTAACGGATATAACCGTTGTCCAGTTAACAGCACAGATTCAATTTCCACGGCAGCCTGGATGACCAAAGCGGGACTCGAACCTGCACCCACGGATGTCACACAGTGCCCGAAGTAGGTGCATCACTCCACCAATCACCATCGACTTCAGAATTACGCGAAATGCCATCAACCCCGGACTTTGGAGTGTGAAAGAAGAGCAGACAGAGGAGCGAGGGCTAACATAAAGTGTATATGTAAAGCGCACGTTCACCCGCATGGCATCTTGGCGCGCTGAATAACAGATGTGTATTCACTAAATGGTGCTCATCTTATCGGTATATTGTTAAACACAGCAAAGGGGGGGGGTCGCGCAGGGGTGGTGGGAGCGTTTAAAATTAAAAGAGAACTAACTTACCTGACACTCCGCGCCGCCTCTGCGACTACTCCTGGGCCAGGGTCCCGCGTTGGCGCCTACAGGGACAGCTGCATCACAGCCCCTCTCAGCCAATACTGACGCTGCTCCGGCAGCGCCAGGATTGGCTTAGCAGGGATACTCGCCACCCGCCTGCCCATTAGGAGACCGAGGGTTGCGGCGTTGATCAACCCTCGCTCACCTAATGCGCAGCCGGCAGCCAGACTCAACACTAGTGCGCATGACTGGGCTGGTCGGAAAAATTCTCTGACCTAAACCCAGCATGCGCACTTGTGCTGCTGCCTGCTGTGCGCTCCGCGCCACCCCCTGGCCTGACAATGCAGGTCAGTCAGCATGATGCCGGACCGCCCACCCCCTTCAAAATCTGAAGGGGGTGGGCGGTCTGACTCATGCTGACTGACATGCATTGTCAGTTTACTTAAGTTCAGTCAGAGCCCCCGAGGGAGGTGCGGGCGTGGGCTGCTTGTAGGTCAACGCCCCAGCGCCCTAATGGACGCACCGCCACTGGTCAGCCTCAGCTTCAGGACCTCTTCGGATCTTACACCATAGAAAACATGCACAAGTCCGTACACAACGCCATTTAACAGCACCAAGTGGCAATGCAACCGTCAGAGATGTGCTATACCAAAAACAGCATTACATAAGACACAATTCCAGTAAACAAGCATGCCCAGCCGTTTCCAGTAAACGGACGAGTGCTTGAGGTGGTACCTCGGCTCAGTATACCCTGCTCACCGCCAAATCCAACAAGTTGAAAACTAGTAAATATGTTTCAATACCAATTAAGATGTGAAAAATGTCAAATAGTTATCCTAATGAATGGTCGGCTGAGAGGAAGCCAGTGATTGCATGTTAATTTTAGTTTCTGTTGTGGCTGCAGTCTGTAAACATGAACACATCTTCAGGCAGCATTGTCTGTCGTCTTTCTTGCATGTGATTAATTATGCATCCTCTCTCAGGGAGAAACAGAGCCCTCACCAGCCGAGCTGCTATTTGTAAGTTGTGTAAATTGGAAGGAAAGGCTGCCGAATGAATTGGTAACTGCAAATGACCTGAAATTTGAATGATTTCCACTCCAATTAAGTATATTTAGAAGTACACCCAAATGGTGCTGGAAATAAGCAGAATTTGGTTTTAATGCGTTTAGCAGGGCGAAGGTGGGGCGGCGTGAGGCAGGAGCGGCAAGTGTTACGAGTGAGACTACCTGCGTGCATTAGTGTGCCTGCAGATAAGAAAGCGTGAAAATACAAGCACAGCCATGGGGCAACAGGAGGCAGGCAGCAGCATCATGGGCACGAGATTTCTAAAAAAATAAATAAAAAATAGCTCTCCGAGCGAGTGGCGGGACCGGTCACTCATTTAAAAGAAGGAAAAAAGTAGCCCTGAAACAGTAACATGAATGGCAGCTGTGTATTGTTGAAAGAAGTTACTCGGTGCTGTCGGGGCAGGCTAAACAACCCCGGAAGAGGCATGATCTATGCATGCCCTTATTAACAAATGGGTAAAAGTGACAAATGGAGCGACGATAGTGCCAGCCAATTGAAGCCTAGGAGCTGGCTGAACCCCTAACAGTAGATACAGCATATCTCGGTTTGAGACAGCGCATGCGCGCCGTCTAGAGCCGAGACCCAAAAAAGGAAGCTACATCAGACTCAACTCAGCTATTAAAAGAGTGCCTCAAGAAAGATGGGATAGCTGTCATCATAAACAACGTTTGTTGTGAGTACACCAAACGTTATGAATACACACAGTATGTGCTTCATGGTAATTAACAGATAATGTCAAACAGTAACATAATCAGTTGGTTTTATTCTACTGGAATTATATAGTAATACAATTCAATAATGTTGACCTGGTCGGCAAGCACACGTGTACATCCAGTCATTTCCATTACATATAAGACAGTGACGTAATGTAGAGTTTTCAATGTCTGTTCCAGTCAAGCGAATAAACACCTACTACTGCCGGCACATGTTTCATCACTAAGGTCTTTTTCAAAACCATGGAGAAATGTTATAGAATAGGCAGGGATAAAATAATATTAAAGACAATATGTTGTAATATGATTCAGCATAGGCGATAGAAGGACCAGAGAAACCATAAATCCATGACAGTGACTTGATAGGATGAGAGTTGGGTGAGGCCACAGGTGTTTTACCAGATGATTCACCAACCTTTATCAGTCACATAAACCATAACAATATATGACATACTGTTTGCAAGGACCACCCAATAAGTAGGTCAGCATTCTAGCCTTTTTTTATGACCACTGACCTCCTAATCTCACTAACATCTAGTGTTGTGCAGGTCCTACAAGACCTATATAGGATCTGCGCGTTTAGACAACATACACTGCAGGACTGGTGTCCAGAATGATTCCAGACACCCCCACCGGGTATTTTGGCCTGTGTACCAGCTAGCTTACAATGCCACTATAACCTCCTCTTACCGAGGAGAGAATAGTTCTTGGCAACTATCGAACATGACAACCCTGATCCCTCAGGACCGTGGAAACAGTAACTTACTTTTCGCTCAGTCACTCGTGCTCACTTGTTCTCAGAGAGATACACAGAATAAACGGTTGGGACGTTTTCAATAAGTATTTATTGAACAGTCGTTATTCTAGCGTAAAATAAGTGCACTGAAATCACCAGTAGACAGTAGCATGTATAAATGAGTAGCAGCACTAAGAAAGTAAACAGATGGTAGATTTCTACCATTTTGCTAAAATCATAAATATAGGCGAGTATATAAACTACATGGCAATAAAATGCGTACTCCTGCGATGCACCCTAACTAGATGTACCTAAGTGTACCTAGCATGTGAGTAGGTGTAAAGCCAAGAATCCCTCTAGGATAAAGCCAACCCCATTACCTGATGTTAGCCTGAGGGACCTCGTTCTGGTCTCGAGCTGAACACCCCGCGAGGGATGTCAGACCACTGCGAGCTGGAGTATCTGCATGCAGGAACCTCAGCGTCTCGCGTCATTGTGTCGGCATGGAAGTCGTGATCTCCTCTTCCTATCTCCGCAAGATGTGGTGTTTATATACCCTAAGGTATCCCCAGGGGTACTACCTTGTTGTGCCAGTGTCGGACTTAGGATGACGTTGGGAATGAACTTTATACACAGTTATTATGCAGGAGATGATGGTCCTGCTGTGATTCCAAGAAACTAAGAATCCTCATGCATAGTTTATGAGGCCAGTGTCCAGGATAAAACCCTACGTACTTATGTGTAGTAATGTAACTGGGTAAAAGGTCAGTCCTCCAAATCCGTTATGCATGTAGTATAGGAGAGAATGTAGGGGAAGGGTTATGATGATACCTAGACCTATATCGGGGTACCTATATGAAATATAACACCCACTACTCATCCGACTGGACGACATTACTAAATTCTAGCGTACTGCCAAGGCGTCTAGAGGTTTGTATGCAACAATTAATAAAAACATTGTTAAGAGAAGGTAAAAAGCCTTAAAAAACCCTTTAAAAAGTGTTCTACAAAAATCATTCAAGTAGTGGCTCTAAAGTGTCCGTTTATATAGTCCGAACAGCTACAAGCATTTGAAAGCCATGCAGGTCAAAAGGTTTCAATTTGGAATTTCGAAAAAGTTAAAAGCCAAATCTTCCCAGCGTGCGACATGCCAAATGTTTATGTGTCCTTGCTGGTAGACGCAACATTGCTGCTGTTTGCATACGAAGCTGACGATCCCTGTAACACCTCACAAAGAATGTCAATTGAGCACAGATGACCTTCCGTACTGCCTGAAGCAGATTCCGGGGTAGCCTGTGCCACATCCAAGGCCTGAGTGTTGGAGGAGCCGATGCCCATACCAACTGGAGCAGAAACTACCTGTGGTGGCTCCATGAATGCTGCCAACAACATGGGAATGCGTTGAGGACACTGCAGAACATGGGCCGTTATCCGGTCCAGTAAAGCATCAACGTCCGGTGGTGCAGCAGATGGAAGTGTCAGACAGAGGTCCAACACGCATTCTTCTCCGCAGAACAGGTATCGGAGAACAGGTAAGACACAGTCCATCCAGACTGGTCTAAATGACAGGAACCAAGAGGCGCTCAGTTCCCGTAGGAGAGGTGTGCCTAGATGTTGTACCATGCGATCACGGTATTTACGCTCCAGGAGAGCTGTTGCTACCTCCTCGGTGGCTGGGACGTCCTTTGCGTAGCAGAAAGGTAACAATCAGGATTCATGCTATTAGAAACAGGATCAGCGGAAGCCCTCCAAAAATGCTTCCAAAGGCGGAGTGTATAAAGTTTGGTATAACTCCGAGGACCGTCTGAAAGGTGCTTAACAGTCCGGAACCTGTGGTCTTAAATAGGTGTACAATACCCGTCGTATCAGACATGTTAAAGATACGACTTATCATTTCTGTGAAATGGAAAGGGCAGTTTGTACGTATAAGTGCCTGTATCTCAACCGAGGACCTTGCGATCTGGAGATCAAAAGTCTCCCGGGCGGAGGTTAAGGGCACGGTTCGTTGTGAAAGCATGGCTTTCATTCTGCTCAGAGTATCAAACCGTATAAAGGAAACATTTAGCGAAGGCTATACCGGCGCCTCCCTGACTGTATGTGTTGGTGGAAACAATACTTCCATACAGCAAGTAACCCTGGAGCTCACGGTGACTAGATATGCAATACCCGGAAGCATCCCACAACAACCTTGATCATTCAGCATCAAGTAACTCCCATTCGAGAGAAGCCTGAATACCGGATTAATCACAGCTGCCGGGGTACCCCTCAAGTGACAGGACAAGTTCGCCACAGACCCATTACAAGCCCCGTGTAGCATAATATCCTGGCATATGAGAGATCCACTTAAAACGTTCTCGCAGTTAGTTCCGCTTAGAAACACTTCCAGATCCCCACTCCTGCATCGAAATCTGTATGGTAAATCCCAGGATTCCCTGATGAATTCCTTACCCATCTTTTCATATCTGCCTGCCTGTTGTTGTTCTAGGCAATATTGAAACTGGAAAGTTGCGACCGGTAATGTTATATGGCCGTGGACTAACCATTTTGTGGACGATGACTCAGCCACAGTAAAGGGTAACCTCTCCAGTTTCTCAATAAGCATCATTGTATATTTTGCTCCCCTCTATGCCGTTTTCATCTGTTTTTCTGTTAGATTGTATGCAGAAAATAATGACGTAATGTTGATAAAACGCCAAGGTACATAACCGGCGCGCAATGACTGTAGCGTCCAGCTTAACAGAATAATAGAACGTAACTGCGACTGTCCGTGTTGCAATATGGACAAATCCTGTTCTATTGCATCGATAGCAGAAGATACAATGTTGCCCAGTGAATATATCCTGGTTGTCAACTACGGCTAATGCCTTTTCTAGGTTAACTCTATCTATTTCTCCTAATCTCTCTGCAGCTTCTTGTTGAGAGATTTTCCAGAGTTCGTTTTAGACAGCATACAAAAAGCGCTTCTGACGTGGTTTTCTGGGACCTAATAAAAAATCCTGTAGGTCCACATCCTCTGTGAGTAAGGACAAGTGTTGTTTCTCTTGGGATAGTGTTGAGGTTTTTAGCCAATCAAGGCACAACTTCCCAACACTGTATGATGTCACTACCCCCGGATGTTCTCGTTGTACATAACGTGGGTCCGGCCTATGGATACTAAACCCTTCGGTGGTACCCCATAATCTTTCCTGACATCTGTTTGTGTCAGTGGGCCAAACCAACCATCCCTTCTAATTGGGGTCTGATCTATTGTATTGCAATATGTTATCCAACTTAGCCCCTTTTTCTGACGTAAAATTACCCTCGGTGTTTAAAGGTGTTGGAGTTTGAGGCGTGTTCAAGTCCTTATTCTTGGCTATTCCAAGACAGGAAGTCTGTTGCACAGTGTCATTCAGAAAAATCATCTGCTGTGGAATGAGGCATGCTCTAAATAGTGCTTCTGTTCCCTGGACTTGCCAGTCCCTAGAACCCCAGATTGATTTCAAGTCTACAGTGTCCATCCATAAGTCAAAACCCTGTTCAGACAGCTGGGTTATAAAGGAAGCAGAGTAAATCTGTTTGGTAACATATTTTTCTGTGCAGATATTGGTGCAACCCTCGGCAGTTCCCCACACTCAATCAACCTCCGGGTCTGTGCAGCCTGGAACACCGCTCATACTCAGGGAACTACCTTCTCCCAGGGTATCCCCCATTACCGCCTCGGACCCCCCTAATACACTTAATCACCCTCCCCCCTCCCCAGACCTACACACTCAACTTTCTTCCCTCTCCCAACACCCAGACATGTTGACACGCTTGGACGATATCTCCCGCCAGCTGCACCTTCTCTCCCTCGAACTCCACGACTTGAAAGCCCTATCACTTGAATATCTCCCCTTGTTAAGCGATCTCCTCTCTAGTCCGAACCGGACAATAGCACCCGCCAGCGCCACTATCACAGTTCCCCGTGACCATACCCTATTACCTTACATCCCCAAGTCTGTGCCCCTACCTAAGACAGCCTCTCGCCCAAGAAGAACATCCCCTCTCACGCCCATCGAAATTGACTACCTTCTTAAGTCTTATTCATCCAACACGGACAACATCACGAGTCCAAAGTGTATAATTCAAACCATTCATTCTAACCCAAACAGAGTACCCCACCACAACCTCAGAGCCATAAACACAGATAACCTCAAGAGAGTGAACATCACGCAGAATCCTCCCCCCCATACTCCGGTTCCACTCAAATGCATACTACTCAACTGTAGGTCCGCTAGCAAACACGCTTCCGAGATCTTCGACCTCATACTACAGAATGAGATAGATATCATTATACTCACAGAAACTTGGCTCACCCCTTCGTCTACTCCAATTCTTGACCTCTTGGTGCCCCCACCCACGACATAATTCGTCTTGACAGAGTTAAGAAGCTGGGTGGTGGCCTAGCTTGTATACATCGGAGCACACTTGCGGTCTCCCTTTCAGAGTCTTCTTCCCCAGTAAATTGCGAATACCTTGGTCTCAACATCTCCAGTAACAATCATCCGGTTTGCAAACTACACACATTCTATCACCCCCAGGCAACAATCTCCCCTTCATTGAACAATTAATGGAAATCATCTCCGGCAATGTGGACTCAGTCCAGTCCCACATTTACCTTGGGGACTTTAATCTTCATTGGTCTAAAACCAGTGACCAAGCAGTCTCATGCCTCAATTCCTTCTTGAATGACCACGAATTGATTCAACATTGTGACCAGCCTACTCACATTAAAGGGGAAACCTTAGACCTCATCATCTCCAAAGATCATACCATCTCATTGGATTCCATCATACCATGTGATTGGTCAGACCACCACATTATCTCCTTCCATATTAACGCTGAGGTTTATCAGAGTAAGGCTCAAAAAACCAAACCAAAGATTTGGAAAAGGGACCTCAGAGATATCAATACAGCTGACCTAGCAACCCGCTGTAATTGGGCCCTCTCTCCCCATTTGGACATACTGGAAGTCCATGCTCTCACAGACTTCTACAACTCTTCTATTTCCAACATCATGGATTCTATGGCCCCACTTCAACATAAAAATGCACCTGCAAAAATATCTAAACCTTGGTTTAATGGCAACCTAAACTCGGAACGTCGCAACCTAAGGGCCATTGAACGTACCTGGAGATCCACTCCATCGGCGGACCATCTAACAAACCTTAGAGCAGCCAGAAGTTCGTATAACAAACAAATCAAGACAGCGAAGGCGGAGTATTTCAGATCCCAACTCAACCAAGCGTCTAATCGACCCCAAAAATTGTTTGAACTGGTTAAACAACAATCGGTGGTTGCCCCTAACCGATCGGCCTCCGAAGTCAGACCTCCCTCTTGTGATGATCTGGCCGCCTTCTTTACTGAGAAAACTAGACTTATTAATATGGATCTGGAAACCAGGAGGGCTCTACTGCTACCTAACGAACATGCACCCCCACGGGCCGTACTAGACAAGAGAGCACCATGTAGCGGGGGTATTAAGAACAACGCTTCATGGGACACCTTTACCCCCTTCACCGAAAATGATATCAAAAAGGTGCTTCGGAGCATCAATCCATCTAACCACTTCAGTGACCCGTTACCACCTACCATCTTCAAAGTGATCAAGGATGAAATCTCCCCTTTCTGGACAAAGATCGTCAATGCATCTATGTCACAAGGCACGATCCCAGAATGCCTAAAAGAGGCTCAGGTAACACCGATATTAAAAAACCCCACAGCTGACAGTACAGATCTTAACAACTTCCGACCGATCTCCAGCATCCCCACTCTATCCAAACTCCTTGAAAAATGCGTCCAATCACAACTATGTGCATACATCGAAAATTTCCATCTCCTGGACCAACACCAATCTGGCTTTCGTAGTGGGCACAGCACTGAATCGGCTCTTACTCATGTGATGGATGACATCTTAATAATGCTCGATCGAAATGAATCCTGCCTCCTTATCGTACTTGACCTTTCCTCCGCAGTTGACACTGTCAATCATGACAACCTCCTACGCATTCTGGAGCATAGAATGGGCATTTCGGGGCAGGTGCTGCTTTGGTTCTCGTCCTTCCTGCAGCGCAGGACACAAAGAGTGAAAACGAACCACTCTCTCTCCCAGCCATCCCCAGTTAGCATGGGGGTTCCCCAAGGTTCCTCCTTATCTCCCATTCTCTTCAATCTGTTCCTGGAACCATTAGCTAACACTCTAAATTCTTTGGACATTCGTTTCCATATGTATGCAGACGACACCCAACTCTATCTGAAAATCTCCTCCCCTGATGATATCACTTCACTCAACTCCACACTACTGACGACCCAAAACTGGTTAACTGAGAACCATCTACTGCTAAACACCGCCAAAACAGAATTCCTCCTCATCTCTCCCCCGAATCATACTCCTATAATCGACCAATGGATGAGCCAACTCACCGCCTTCAACTGCTCCCCCGCACTATCGACTCAGCTAAATCTCTAGGAATTACCCTGGACAAGCATCTGAATATGAAGACTCACATTAGCAACGTGTGCAAGGGAGCTAACCACCTTCTGAGAACACTCAGGAATCTCAAACCTTTCCTACCTCAAGCAGACTTCAAGCAAGTGGTCCAAGCGCTTGTCCTACCGAGACTTGACTATGGCAGTGCTACGCTATGTGGCCTCCCCAAATACACGTTGGCCCCCCTAAAGGCGTCACTGAACGCGGCGGCCAGATTGATTACGGCACTAAGCAAAAGGCACACATCTCCCCAGTTTTAAAATCTCTAAATTGGCTACCTTACGAAGCTAGAATTCAACTGAAGATTGCCTGCCTATCCCACAAAGCCCTACACTTCAAAACCCCCAGCTACCTCGCACAAAAGCTAGAACTATCTGGAGGGGGTAGACCGTCAAAGAGTGCAAATTCCCTCCTCTTAAAACCACAGATCTTCCGCAAAAAAGAACATGCCAACGAGCCTTCTCGGGCTCTGCTCCAAAAATTTGGAACTCTCTTCCTCCGGAAATTAGGAGGATCTCATCAAAAGATACTTTCAAACTGGAAGCAAAAAGATTCCTCATGAATAAGTTCTTACCTTAACATGAGGGACATTTGCTAGCTCTAAACGCATCGGTCATACTATAATATTTGTTATTATCTTCTGGATATGGTTATTATTTTGTTTTGGTTATCACTCCTGTACATGATTATTGCATTTACTCCTTTGAAGTCATTATGCCCCATCGCCCAGCCCACTCTTTGTCCACCCATGTGTATAAATGATCTGGTAGTTGTTCACCATCTGATTCAATGCCATTAGACTTCCCATTTGACTCATATTTTGTGTATTGTTTTGGTACTGGTCTTTATTTCTGTATATGATTATTGTAGTTACTCACCTATGTCACTTGCCCCATCGTATAGCCCACTCTTCGTTCTCCCAGGGGTATAATTGATCTGGTAGATGTTCACCATCTGATTCAATGTCATTAGACTCCCCACCTGACCTATGTTCTGTTTAACGTTTTGATATTGGTTATTCTCTGTATATGATTATTGTATTTACTCCCTTACTTCTCTTTGCTCCATCGTTTAGCCCATTCCCAGTTTATTCAGGTTTATGAAGGATATGTTATGTGTGCATTATATGTTTCAATATCCATTAGATTCACCCTATTAGACTCATGTTTTGATTTGTTACCTCCTTTCCCTCAAAATGTAAAGCGCTCTGATATCCCTCGGGATCAAGTTCGCGCTATATAAAACTTTATAAATAAATAAATAAATAAATACTCCCTATGGCCGGGTGAGCAGATCCATCGGTGTAAATAATGTATTCATACCGATCTAGAGGCATAATTTCATTTGGTAGAGGATATTCTTGTTCGTATTGCAGGAATGCTTGTGTTTTTAGATTTGGGTCATATCTGTATTCTACATCTGTTGCAGTGAGAGAATTAGCCCATTGTATCCATCTTGGATGTAACGCTTTTGCATTTGGGACGCTTGCCTTTGTGGCAGCCTCTAAGGCCGGTACCGGGGTCACGATAATTATTCGCTTCCCTTGAGATAGTGCTCTTTCTCTCACTACAGCAGTCTGTACTGCTGTCAGAATTTTTTCTGTAGGAGCAAAACGCATTTCAGCGTTAGTGTACAAATGCGATTTACATGCAATTGATACTGTTTCACCTTCATTAACCCCTTCGGTGCTTATGACGAGACCAGCTCGTCATGAGTCACAGTGGAGCTGTGCTCATGACGAGCTGGTCTCGTCATAACAGGTGCGCACCGCCCACGCGTGATTAATTCCCCGCCTGTGCGGGAGAATTAATGAGTGGGCGGGTTTGTGACGAGACCAGCTCGTCATGAGCACAGCTCCACTGTGACTCATGACGAGCTGGTCTCGTCACGAGCACCGCGGCGCCGCATTCACCCCCACACCCCCCTGCACCCGCGGGGGAATTACCCCCGCAGCGAAGGGGTTAAAGGTTAAGTAAGTGTACCCAGATTGACCTGCGACTACGCGGATCACCAGGTTGCGTACGTTTATGCGTGTCTGTAAATGTTTTGATGATATCATATCAGCTTGTAGGGAACGAAGTATTCCTGTGTCCATTGTCTAACTGAAAAGTCAGGTCTTATTAGGTCGTAGAAAGGTTATACTCTCTCTGTGTAATCCAAAATGTATGTTCTGCCAAAATTCAAAAATCCCAGTATGGACTGTAAATATTTTAATGATTTTGTAGGTTGTAGCAGTGCACACTTTTCTAAAAAGTGGGCTTCCAGGCTTTTGCCTTCACTTGAAAGCTCATATCCCAAAAATAGGACATTGAGGTGGGCTATTTTTGATTTTTTTAAATTAAATTTGTAGCCCTCAGAGGCGAAACCCAAAATTATGGTGCTCACCCTGGTCAAGTGTTCCTCTAAGTCATCATCCGTCAGATAAATATCATCTACATAGGATAATGCTTCTTCATCCAAATTCTGTAGTAACTCTGTTACCCTCCTTGAGAATAACCCCGGGCTATTCTTATACCCTTAGGGGAGTCGACAAAATTGACGCTGAGACCCTAGCGCTGAGAAGGCTGTCAAATATCTGCTTTCAGGTGCTATGTTTTGGCAGAAAAATCCATTTGAGATATCTAATGTTGTTTTGTATTTTTTCCGCACAATGTTATTCATTAATGCGGCACTATGTGCATTCTGGATTGCAAATGTTTTCGTGCATGAGTTTAGGTGTCTATAGTCTAAAACTAGACGATATGAATTGTCGGGTTTCATTACGGGAAACAAAGGATTATTCATTGATGAAGTTCATGGTTCAATTACACTTTGGTATTCAAGTTGATCTAAGATCTCCCTGACCTGTTTTTTAGCTTCCTGTTTTATGGGATACTGTCTCTGTGGAGTTGGGTTTGTTTTTATTGGAATTACGTGGTGGAGTGATTCTTCATCCCACCCTACGTGGTTGCGGTATAATGCTGGAGCTAGGGCTACCGCCCACTCCTGCGCATATGTATGTCTTAGGTGTGCGGGGACTAGGTCGGAGAAAGCTGGAAAAATTACAGTTTCCCCCTTTGGGCATTCCATAACAATAGTAGGCGGCCAATCTTTTTCCGCTAATAGGATGTCATAGCCCGAAGTCAGGTTCTCCCAGAAGAGACCCTTAACTTGTCTTGGCTTGTCCCCCTCCATTTGGAGTGTTATTTCATTTAACTTGTGTGGGACACTCACCCTAGTATCAGGTGTTTCCACTGTGATATACTCACTCAACTCCGCTGTCACCAGAAATTCTATCAGGTTCCGGCGAGCTATTGTTACCTCTGCCGCACTGTCTAGCATCATCAGAGCCCATTCCCCGTTCAGTAGCTGAGTCCTCAGAATTCTGGGCATATCTAACTTTGAGACCTGCAACCTTCTTCTTTTTAAATTGAGGTTTTGCTTTAGGTTTTTCTTCTTTCTTTGAAGCGTAGTCTGAAGTGCGTTGCTTGTCTCTGGACTTTGTATGCACTTCTTGTCTTTGTTCTGACCGTCCTTCCCTCTCGGAGTTTTTTGATGAACCCTGAAAAGAACGAGAGGAACGAGTATCAGTATCCTGATACCTGTCAGGTTTTTTAATGTTATCTCTATTCTAAGATTTTTATTTTTTATTTTTTTCTTCTTCTTCCTTTTTATTTATACAGATTTTATTAAAAGCATACAATGCACAACATACAGAAAAAAAAAAAAAATACAAGCTGCCCTATTACAGAATAGAGCCAATATACTGCAATTCCAACAACCAACGTAGTGGTGACCATACATTTGTAGCAAATAGATATTCTCACCATGTATGCCGGTGGGTGCGCACGGAGATAATTGACCAGATACATCCAATAGTCCCTGGGTTTAGATCCCATTGGCAGCTCTTCCTCATATGTTTTTAGTGTATCATTGCAGTAAGCCATATCTTTAATCCATAACTTAACTTGTGGTTTATTCCTACTACCCCAACACAACGATATTCTGCGCCTGGCCAGCAGAAGTGCAACGCTACAGAATTTACGTTTCATGGCTTTAACTGTAGTGACTAGGCCTAGTAAGCATGTACGTATTGAACAGTCAATAGGCACCTCCAGCATTATACTCAAGATTTGTATAACCTCGTCACAATATGCTCTAATAGAATGGCAGGCCCATGCTAAGTGAATGAACCCAGCATCCTCTGCCCCGCATCGTTTGCATCCGGAATCCGCACGGAGCCCATATTTATAGAGCTGTGCCGGCGTATAGTATGTTTGATGCAGGTATTTATAATGAAGGATACGCAGATTACCATTTGGCGTTAACATACTGGTCATGTTACAACATATCGCCCATTCATCTTCCGTGAGAGGCTCTTCAAGCACACAATTCCATCGTGTCAGTGCCTTATGCGTATTGCCATCTATATCCTAATGAAGGTGTGTATACAGCCTTGTCACCAAATGGGAGCTACTTGACGTTGTAATAAGCATTTGTAATGTGTGAAGTGGCTTTGGCTCATTAGGGTAGCCAGGGTATAGTTTCTTAATGGCACCCTGTAACCTGTGGTAGGTGAACCAAAAAAGAAGAGTTTGGTTACTGATGTACTGTAGCCCTTGCGGCTCTATAAATGTGCCATTAGCACAGAGGTCTCCCAACTTATCAAGCCCCGCCCGATGTAACAGGTCTGTCCCAACCTTGTTTTGTGTAACCGATATCTCTGGGTGATCCAATAGTGGCATCGCCGGCGCATAAAGTGGCAGTTTATTAGCTAGCTTCCCCATCTTTTGCCAGGCCGCATTTGTCGTGTCAATTGTGTTTATGGCGTTGGGATGTACGCGGGCTCGCCGGTGTGGAAGGATAGCTTTTAGTGGAATAGGATGAGCGTCTCCGTCCTCTATGGCAATATGAGGCATGTATGGGACCGGATGATACCAAAAGTGCGCGTATTGCGCCTGAGCACATAAATAATAAAGGAGGAGGTCTGGAACTTTAAATCCGCCCTTAGCAAATGGTAGTGTCAGAGCGCGCAATTCAATACGGGCTTGTTTGCCTGCCCATATGAGTCGATTTACAACAGCAGTCAGTCTTTGGAAGACAGTCTTAGGCGGAGTGATGGGAATATTATTAAATAAGTACAGCAACTTAGGTAGTACGACCATCTTTACAATGGCCAGTCGATCCACCAACGTTAGGGGTTGGCGTATCCATCGGTCCACTTTCTCTTCAAGTTCGCTAATTGTCGTGCCATAGTTTTCACGAATAACCGTTGCTGGGTCCCGATGGTACCACACCCCCAAGTATTTAACTGGATTCGACCGCCATTCAAGCGGGTATTCCACCTGATGTGGTACAGTAGAGTCCGTTAATGAGATAATAAGGGATTTAGACCAGTTGATTTGCAGGCCGGATTGGCGCCCAAATTTTATATACTCACGTATCAGCGGGGATAGATTAGTATCGGGATTTTTAACATAAAGCACCATATCGTCTGCATATAGTGAAATATTTAGTGGTCGTTGTAGAAATTGTAGTGCAGCACCTTTATGACCCTGTCGTATTTTGCATGCCAATGGTTCTAAGGCTATGGCAAAAAGTAAGGGAGAAAGGGGGCAGCCTTGCCTCGTGCCCTGCTCTATATTGATGGGATCCGACACATATTTATTAACTTGTATGCGTGCTGTGGGCTTCGTATATAACATTTGGATCCATTGTAGGAAGATGGGGGGGAACCCCATCCGAAACAATATAGTATGTAGGTAAGACCATTCAATGGAGTCGAAAGCTTTTGCTGCGTCCAGCAACACAGCAATCGCTGGAATTTCTGGTGCCAAGTAGTGAGAGATCGCAAAGAGCGTTCGAGTATTATGGGCTGTGGAGCGGCCAGGAACAAACCCGGACTGATCTGGTAGTACTATATTAGGTAATAATGGTTGCAATCTCTGCGCTAGCAGCTTTGCCAGTATCTTAGTATCGGTGTTTATGAGGGATAACGGCCTATAGGATTCGCATATCTCCGGATCTTTATTGGATTTCAGTAGAGCTATAATCATGGCCTCCCGTAGCGTGGGGGGGGGAGAATTCGGTTGGTGTGCGCATCTCCATACATCTGTACAAGGTGGGGTGCAAGCAGGTCTACATATGCCTTATAAAATTCACTTGTAAAGCCGTCTGGGCCCGGTGCCTTACCATTCGGCAGAGATCTCACAATTGCTGTAACTTCTTCTATAGTCACTGGCTGTGCCAGATACTCCCTGTGGGCATCCGACAGCCAGGCCAATTCTATGTCGTCCAAGTATGACATAACCTCTGATGGTACGGCTGTGTCGCGGGATGCATACAACTCCCCGTATGTTTTCATAAACTCTGTGAGTATGTTCTGTGTGTCATAGTGAGACATGCCATCCTCGTCTTTTACGGAAAGTACTGTTTGTGCCTTATATCCCGTGCAGATTTTACGTGCTAGGACGTGTCCCGGTCTGCCTCCCTCTCCATATGTTCGTGCAATGTGATGTTTCGAAATGTATTTGAGTTCGTCTTCAGCAAAGGTTTCATATTCCGACACAATTGTCCTAATATCGCTGAGGATGGACATGTCACCTGTCTGTTCATATTCTTTCTCAAGGGCACTTAGACTACTTTCCCGTTGCTTAAGTTGAGCCCGAATATCTCTGAGAAGGCCTGCGTTTACACTGATGCATATACCCCGAATAGTAGCTCTGAATGCCTCCTATAATAAGCTAGGATCGTCTGTGGAAGTTTGATTGATACTAAAGTATTCAGTGATCGCCTGCGCTATAGCCTCAGAGTAAAGAGGGTCCCGTAGTGCTTTGGCGTTAAAGCGCCACACATAAGGTGGTGGCTTGTATTGGGGCAGTTCAATAGTTAGCATCACTGGTTTGTGGTCGGATAGAGTTTTGGGCAGATGTTTAATTTGCGTGGTCCAATTCATAACCTCCCCCGTACCTATCCAATAGTCTATTCAGGACCAGCTGCTGTGGGCAGTAGAATATGTGGCTTCTCTAAGGTTCGGGTAGCGTGCCCTCCAGATGTCTACCAGGTTAGCTTCTGACATAATAGCTTGCAGTACGGCCACTGCTTGCCGATGCGGCTCTCTAGCGGAATCTGACCTATCGAGGTGTTCGTTTAGTGATAAATTAAAATCTCCGCCCCACAGCACGGTCAGGCCAGGGAAAGCCCCCAGCTTGTTCCACAATGATTTATAAAACCCTGGGTCATCGACATTTGGGCCGTATGTGTTGATTATACCTATATGGTGGCCTCGGAGTAGACCCACAACTATAATAAACTGGCCCATGTCATCAGTTATCGTGTGCTCTATGTGAAAGTGCGTTCCCTTTTTTACTAATATCACTACCCCTCTAGAGTATGAGGAGTATGAGGATGTTAAAGTCGCCTCCGCCCACTGCCGCCCGATTGTGTTGTTAGCAGATGGGGCTATGTGCGATTCCTGCAGGAGCGCTATGTGTACGTGCAATCTATCCAGGTATGCGAAAATTTGGCGTATTTTTTGGGGGTTATTCAACCCCGAACATTCCATGATAGCAGATTTAGTTGTGAGGGTTGTACACTATCCATCCGTGAGGTCGCTTACTATTCCTGTGGCATGAATTCGTCGATCATGCATGTTTTGAAGGGTCACTACGATTGGAATTAGCTCGTAAACTCGGTATAGCCTGCAGTAGCTATGTAATATTGATGTGCAACATGGTTTAGGTAGCTTGTGAAACAACAAACATTCCCCACCCATCCCACCCCCTCCCACTTTGGCATCCCAATCATACAAAAGCCATCCCCATCCCAGTTGTAACAAAAGAACAAGAACTGTGTTGGGGAACTCCCTCATTGGGGGGATCCGCCGAGTACACGCATCAACATCCACCGTGGCAGATGTGGTCAGGTAGTACAGTATCTATTTGGGTGCCCATGTCCAAGCTGGACGTGTTGTCAGAATTCCGTGAACCATTAGTCACTTGGCCGCCAGGGATTCAGCCCCGGAAGGACCATTCCACCACCCTGGCCCGCCCCTTATATCAATATGCACTGGGATCAGTTATAGCGGGTATGGGTTGTAATGTTCATGCAATAGTCATATAGTTCAAATCACAGTGTTCTCTGTGAGGTTAGCACATGGGGGCAAGACAATCCCCGTCCACATATCCCCGAGCCCTCTGCCACTGACCCACCTCCCAGCAATGTTTTGCTTATAGGCAGGATGGCATTTGTGCATGTCAACGGATCAGTCTATTTGGTGATAGAGTTATTAACCTGATGGATGTGCCTCATATTTAGGGTCGTCCCATACTCCTGTGTATTGTGACTTACCGTTAGTGTCTGTCTGTAAGTGCCTGTTATCGAGCCAGTCTCAAGGCTATGTAGGCAGCAGATATCAGGCACGGCCGCGCAGCATCCGCTCACCCCTCAGGAGCCAAGGACAGGTCATGAGCTCAGCAGATATAACCCATCTGGCCCACCTCAGGTCAACCCCGCACTCGTGCCGCATAAAATAAGTACATCCTAGGCTGTGGTCACATCACAGTTATAGCCCCTTCCCGAAAGTGCCATTGTCTTTGGTGATCTTACGTCGGATGATCAATGCATAGCCGAAGACGGTCTAGTGTGAATTTTGATCCGGTGCCCTGCTTCCTTGTGTCTTTCTTCTGGTCAGCGTCCTCTTGATGAATTCCTGCGCAGCTTGCGGCGATTATAATATCGTGATCCTTCCCTCGCAGGTCACTCGCAATCTTGCCGGGTATAGCATTGCGTACTCAATTCCTAGCTCTCGTAGCTTCTTTTTGGCAGAAGTAAACTCCCTTCGGGCCGTCTGGACCGCCATTGTGAAGTCTGGATAGAAGGCCAGATTGTTGCCTTGATAGTTAATTTGTTGTTTGTCTCGGGCAAGTCTGAGAACCGCGTCGCGGTCCCTATAGTTTAGGACCCTAGCGATTACTGGCCGAGGCGGTGCTCCCGGTGGAGGTTTGGGCGCCAACGATCTGTGCGCTCGTTCGATTATCAAAATCGGGGAGAAGCTATCAGTTCCAAACACTTCCCGTAACAGATTTTCCACATATGTTTCCCTTCTTCCTGTGTTTGTACTCTCGGGAATACCTGCTATGCGTATGTTATTTCGTCGCGATCGCGCCTCCAAATCCTCGGTTTTGCTCTGGATCACTTCCAGGATCTTTTCCATTCCAGTACACTTGCGCGTTGAAGTGTGAGCTTCATCCTCCACCGCAGATATGCGCTCCTCAGCTGCATCAAGCCTTTCGCCTTGCTTGTCCAGCTTATTCGATATGCTGTCCACCCGCTGGGTGAGCGTATCTAGTTTCCCGTTTATGGACTGAAGGCTCTGTTGTATGGCCTGTAGCGCAGTCTCCATGCCGTGCGTGTGGTGTGCTCTGCATCAAGTTCTGTATCCGAGTGCGCTGTCGCCCCCTTCGTGTTGCGCCTAGTGTCAAAGGACAGCTTCGACTGTTGTTTTTCTGGTTTACCCATGTCTGTAGTCTGGGAGAGCCCCCCACAGCGCGCAGGCTGCACCACAATTACAGACGCCAGTTAGTGGGATGATCGATATAGCAGTCTATTCACTGTGCATGTCCCAGCGCTCCAGGTCACTCGTCACCAGCCCCAGCACTGTCTATGTGTCCCTGCGCAGATACGTTTTTCTCAGCAGCACATTACCTTGGCGCCAAAACCATAGCGTGCACAACTGCAGCGCCGCTCTCAGTGGCACAGTTGGTCAGTGTAGTTCACGAGTGCAGTCACAGCCATCAACACCTTGCGGCGTAGCAATTATCCCTGTTACTCTGTTGATGCGGGGCAGCTTCAGGGCCCAAGTCGGCATCCCCCGCAGCACTGCCCCCCAAGCATCCCAAAATGTGCACTCATCATTTGAAATCCCAACTCAGATGGAAGCGTGTCGGGTCTGCAGGCCACAGGAGCACATTGTACCCTTGGAGATCCCCACGCAGCAGCTTTAGTCCCACACATCAATTGAGGATTGTTCATGGGCGCCTATACCCAGCTCGCCGATCTGATCTCGCGCTGATCGCAGGGAAAGAGGCATCATCGATGTAGCGCCACATTCATCAAGGCCAGGGGGGGGTTATAATTTTTTATAGCTCGTCATCGGAAAGCAGGCCTCACTTGTGCTACAGTCCCGCACTGCCTCTGGCCTCCACTTCGGCATCTACGCGCCGGTGATGTTCGCAGGTCGCGCGGCCCCCATTTTACCTGCTTTTCTGTTTCAACTCCGGGAGCCCCGCTGCAGCGCTCGAGCGGCCAGTTTTATTCGGGAAGGCGGTCACAGCAGCAGCCACATTGTTCTCGACATCTTCAGCGCATTCCGCACTTTTCTGCTACCTTCAGGTATGCTGCCAGCGCCAGCCCGTGTCCTGTTTTTCCCGCAGCTAGTTTCCGATCAGAGCCGCCATCTTGGGTCCGCCGATCCCCGCCATCGCTGCACTGCAAATTCTGCCCGTTTCTCGTTCAGAAGCGCCTCTTTCGGGAAAGCGATGTTCGCCGCTCAATGCGCAGACATTCCGACATATGACCCAGTGCTTTTTAGTTATTTGGAACACCCATAGCAGCGTATAAATGCCAGATTTTTTTCCTGACCGGCGGAGCAGCTTCAGAGAGCAGCCATCATGCAGCGCGCCCTCTAGCGCCCCCTCATCTCTATTCCTAAGATTATATCTCCTTTCTGGGGGTTCCTGCTGAGGAGACCTTCCCCTGGAGTGAGATCTGTTCTTTTGTTGTTTATTATTGTCCCATTTCTTCTTTGAAGAAACTGGTGTTTGCTTTGCCTGTTCTTTATCTGAACTCCCCATTAGTTGGGGTTTTACAGGTCTAGCTCCCAGACCGTCTCTACCTAACTCTGCCCAAGCAGTTTCAATTATTTTAGGTAGTTCTGTCTCCTGTTGTAATGGAGTGAACTCTCTCAGGCGTTGGCGTATTGCCACTGATGCTGCTTCCCCTTTAATATTCGCCAATATTATCGCAGATACCTGGGCAAAGTTATTTAACAACTTCATCCCCAAGTTTAGAGCAGGCTCTGCTCCATACTCGTTCTGTATTTGTCTTAATACATCTGGTATTACCACTAAAGAAGGGATACCATGAGTCCTGGTATATATTGCAGCGAAGACTGTGCCCCAAGAGGTACAATCCTCTATAGAGGGAGCTGTCCCCATTGGCAAGCAAATAGTTAGTATTCTATGCTTTTCCTTAGGACCAGTGTGTGGAAGCACCACCTTCAGTTGTGTAATTTGTTGTGCTACCCAGAAGGGCATTTGTTCACGTTTAGTGGGCATTTTACCCATCACTGCGTGCAGTGTCTGCGGTGTAATTTTTGTTGTAGGAGTTTGGACTGGTCCTGGTTGTGTAGCCGGTGCGGGCTGATGTGTGATTGTTCTCAACACAAACTGTGTCATATTTCTGTAAAGTCTTATTAATTCTTTATGCTGTACAAGTAAGTCTCCTCCTGGCATTGTGTCAATGTCAGGATGTGGTGTGTATGCCGCTAAAACTGGACATGTTGCTCCGTCTCTTCCGAGCGGACTGAGTCTTACTCTATTTCTTGTATGGGGGAGGGCGCCTTTAAACCAGTAGAGGTGTTCTTCGTAAGTGAGTGGAATTTCAATGTCCTCATATGGACTATACTCATTTGGTATATCATCTTCTACATAGTAGTGAAATGTTTTGGTTTGTGCATTTGCCTGCGGGAATTTAATCCATGAATAGAATACCTCTGTTCTACATGATTCGTGTGCCTCAATCACGAAAGTCACTTGCCCACCCCTAATTGTAACACCATATGCTACTAGTTTTAGAGTGACGGCATTTCTAACATTATCTGCAATGTATATTGCATCTGCATCGTCTTCTTCGGTTGAGAAGTTTAGTGCATTTCCTTCATCTACGTCTCTCTGTTCAGTCATTATTTTTAAAAAGGAGAGCGTTTCAAGGGAACTAAGATAAGGTGTTATGCACAATTAGGAACACTGTATCCTTCAAGCTTGATTAAACCAACAGCCAATACATAGGAATTTTCCTACTCAGCTGCGGCGGATTTGTTCCCTCCCACTCCAGACGTCTCTGGGAAAAATGTGAGTAGGGGTCTCCGAGAATAGCACGACTGAACTACTCAGATTTGACTGTTAAATAAGTGCCAATACCAACGTTGGTGGTGCCATGTCGTGTAGTTCCTACAAGACCTTTATAGGATCTGCGCGTTTAGACAACATACACTGCGGGACTGGTGTCCAGACTGATTCCAGACACCCCCACTGGGTATGTTGGCCTGTGTACCAGCTAGCTCGCAATGCCACTATAACCTCCTCTTACCAAGGAGAGAATAGTTCTTGGCAACTATCGAACATGGCAACCCTGATCCCTCACGACCGTGGAAACAGTAACTTACTTTTCGCTCAGTCACTCGTGCTCACTTGTTCTCAGAGAGATACACAGAATAAACGGTTGGGACATTTTCAATAAGTATTTATTGAACAGTCGTTATTCTAGCGTAAAATAAGTGCACTGAAATCACCAGTAGACAGTAGCATATATAAATGAGTAGCCGCACTAAGAAAGTAAACAGATGGTAGGTTTCTACCATTTTGCTAAAATCATAACTATAGGCGAGTATATAAAATACATGGCAATAAAATGCGTACTCCTACGATGCACCCTAACTAGATGTACCTAAGTATACCTTGCATGTGAGTTGGTGTAAAGCCAAGAATCCCTCTAGGATAAAGCCAACCCCATTACCTGATGTTAGCCTGTGGGACCTCGTTCTGGTCTCGAGCTGAACACCCCGCGAGGGATGTCAGACCACTGCGAGCTGGAGTATCTGCATGCAGGAACCTCAGCGTCTCGCGTCAGTGTGTCGGCATGGAAGTCGTGATCTCCTCTTCCTATCTCAGCAAGATGTGGTGTTTATATACCCTAAGGTATCCCCAGGGATTCTACCTTGCTGTGCCAGTGTCGGACTTAGGATGACGTCGGGAATTAACTTTATACACAGTTATTATGCAGGAGATGATGGTCCTGCTGTGATTCCAAGAAACTAAGAATCCTCATGCATAATTTATGAGGCCAGTGTCCAGGAAAAAACCCTACGTACTTATGTGTAGTATTGTAACTGGGTAAAAGGTCAGTCCTCCAAATCCGTTATGTATGTAGGTTAGGAGAGAATGTAGGTGAAGGGTTATGATGATACCTAGACCTATATCGGGGTACCTATATGAAATATAACACTAGTACACACACATACTAGAACCATCTGTCTCCGCTGCCTTATAAGTCTTCCTACAACTTTTCTTGTATATCGTCCCTTTCTGCATCCCTATTATAAGTATTTAACATAAGTGTCCAAAAGAACCACCAAATACTAACTTTCACTATTTTTCTTTCACTTTATTTATATTTTGTTTTTACCTTTCTATCATGGCAATCTTCTTTTCCGCTCCTGCATCAGTCCTCTTTCTACCTTTGTTAACATGAATGGCCACCATGTTTACCGTTACACGCTGACCTCCTTGCCACCGATACCGAGGCTGTTTATCAGACTGGTCCCCCCACCTTTCTTTCACTTAGGAAATGTTTGCTTCTTTTGTTTCTCTCCCAGTATTTCAAAGACTTACCCGTGTGACAATTACCTCTAATTCTATCACTGTTTCTCAAATGCCTTTCCTATTGGGTAATGGTAAATGCCTACAGAGAGAGACAGTTTCTCGTCGCAAACCTCTGAAAACTTGACTAGATGCATTTATCAATGATAAAGGGTAACTAACTTACTCATGGGGCACCTATAGACACCCTTATCATTACTGTCAGACAGGGCCAGACAGGGACGAAAAATAGGCCTAGGCACCTAAATAAAAGTGGCCCCCATTAGCAAAGCAGATAGCTAAAAGTGGTAATATCACTGAGAACAGTAAAATCCCACCAACTGGCCATAAAACCGTCCCACACAGTGATCTGTCTGAACAGACCATCGGGCACTGCTTGACTGCCCTGTGGGCAGTCCGACGTTGCTCTCATAACGCCACAAACCATTAAAATCTAGACCAGCGGTTTAAAACACCCTCCTTTGCAATTTCCATTTGTAACTGACATATTTAAATAGCTTACTCTTTATATGAAATGACAACCAACCACCCACCCAGACAGGACTTCTCAATGCCAAGTGGTAATATTTTACCAGCAGTTTTTAACACCTCGTCCTCCATTTTCCCTTAAAAATGACAAATGGAAACTGTCTCTCTTAAATGGTAAATGGAAATTGGCTACCAAGAGAGTGTATACTTTACTTTGTGCACCTCCAACACAGCAGATTGCCATACTTGAATACATTCCAACCGTAACAATAAATTACAAATGCATACAAGAGGGGCGCTTAGTGCCACTTCTCTTAATATTGTGTCACAACCCAGTGGACTCCCACACTGGAATCCACGGCACCTCTTACTTTTATCTCTTCCTCTTAATCCTTATCATACCTTGTTTTAAATGTGTCTTCCCCAGATGGTCCATGTTAATGGCAATAGTGGTACTGGTACTATTTTCCTCCCCTATAGGTCGGCTACCTCATTTCAGCTTATCACATATTTCATGAGCAATGGTCTCCCATAACATACTATAACCCGTCCCAGTTACCATATTGAAAGAGGCTTTTTAACTCTACAGACTGAATGATAGGACCTCATCGTGTACTCATAAATTTGACAATTCTTATTTACTCACAATACTCTCTTTTCCCATTCCCTTACTGGCTACCATACCGATGCTCTGTACCATTTTAATCTACAATACTGCCTGGCATTATACTGATGTGACTGGACGCTTATCAGATCTACAATCTGCATGCATGTGCTGCTTTTTATTACTATTGCGAGCATCCTGAACTCTACTGATCTCTCTGGCCTTGTCTTGAGAGAATATTATTACACAGCTAGCTTATCAATTATCACATGGTGTCATATTTCTCTTCCTCAGTTGATTATTCTTCAGCGAGACTTGGACAGAACTGTATTCGTTTTCAGTATCACTAGCTGGCTATGATTTTTGTCGACATATCACATTTTTTCTTGCTACACTCTAATACCAATAACACAAGGGTGGAATGATCTCCACTTTATTTTCACTAAAACTGATCAACACCACTATGGTGAAATATGTGGTACAACTGCGACCTCTCTTTGGTGGTGGTGGTAGGGGGGAGGTCTCGAGTGACTATCATAGACTTATGGTTCCTATGGTTCTTCTATCACCTATGCAGCAACTCCAACATATTTTCTTTAATCTTTTCACTGTACCTATTCTATATCTTATCTTCACAGCCTTAAAAAAGTCCTTTGTGATGAAACATGTGCTGGCTGAAGTTGGTGTTTGTTCACTTGACTGAGACAATCATTGGCAGCTTTACGTTACTTCAATGTTTTTTGTGGTATCTCTTTACCTTTACAGCACCTTCTTGTGGAAGGGAATGATGTAAAGTTTCTGAGAATGAGGAGCGTGGGGAGATTTAAATTGGAGGCTGACTGAGGTGGTGGCTGGGACGTTCCTATCCTGTGAAGAGATTTAACAAAGCGAGTATATGCTTTACACTCTTCCCACGAGTGATTCTTGCATTACCACACCTATTGCTGGGCGAGATAGCATTGTAACCACATGCTGTAGAAAGTTCTCGAAGAAACTGAGGTAAGAATCTATTAGAAAATCAAACACATTATTATCTATGTATAAAAAATTGTCTACAAGAAAATATTGCGTTTGTCCTCTCACTTTGGTATGATATTATGTACACAACCACATGTTATAAGGCTCTGTAGGCTTTTACTCTTAGGCCACCATTACGAATTGCACGGTACTGGCGGGGTCCAAATTCCACACCCGCAATTACCAGTTGAGGACAGTAACACCCCTGCAGTACTGTGCAAATACGAGTTAAACCCCTATGGAATAGCCAATTATTCTGCATACCTGGTTTTACCAGGCATACAACTACATGGAATTCCCAATTTAACACTCCCTTTCCCACCTTGTATGAGCAGGTAAGAAATGGGAGCAGGGGCTTCTGTATGGGGTAAAATAAATGGTGGGTAGAGTAGGGGAGGGAAAGGGAAGGATTTTTCTGGTGGAGGGGCCATTGGCTCTTCCATCGAAGCCAAAAAAGGTTGTCCAATGGGGACTGGGTCAAGGCCTCAGTGCTGTTGCGATTTTACTGGGTAGTTTTTCCGGTCAGTATTATCGGATACGGCGTTACTGCACCTGGGAAAACTGGGTACGAAAACACTCAGCAATTCATGATCGGGTGGAACAGAATTCCATAATTGAATTCTGCTCTGCCTGACGCAAAATGAGGGCCTAGGTGGTAGTTAGCATGAGTAATTAGTAAGACACTATGGGGCATATTACCAAGGATTTGCGATAATTATCGCAAAGCGCGCTGTTTTTTTTATCGAAGGCTATCGCTGGATTTCATCGCGGAGATAACGCGTTATTATCAACGCTTATCTCCAAGGCGATAAAAAATCCAGCGATAGCGGCGAAACCCAGCAATAGCGCGAGAAATCCAGCGATAAATTCACTGCGCTAATGAAAAGCTCGCTAATAGGCAGGTGAGGACTTAACCTTACAATCCACCTCCCATTGACAAGATGGTTAAGTCAAGTTTTTAGCAGGTGTTAAATTCCAGCAATAATCGCGGTTAGCGCGAGTTTTTTTATCGCTTCGCGGGCATTGCTAATAGGGGGAAGTTGTGTTTGCGACTGTTTGCAGTTGCTTTTAGTTGGGAACGCCTACTTTGCATGTCATTAGCGATAATTATCGCTAACATGCAAAGCGGCACCAAAACGGTCGCTTTCGCCATAAAGCTGTCGCTAACAGCTGTTAGCGACAGCTTGCTAATAGGGCGATAGAAATATCGCCGCTTTAGCGGCAAAAAGTGCCGCTAAAGCGGCGATACCGCCCTTGCTAATATGCCCCTATTATCTATAACATGAGATATCAGATGTTATGTATAGATGACCTAATGAGTGATGTACTGAGGAATGAAATTCCTCCCTGGAGGTATAACACCGACAGCACAGATCCTTCTTCCTACCCCCTCTGGTCTTCCCAGGTGTTCTACCCCATCCCCCTCTCCCAGCTATTCAATCTTCCCAAACTTCCCATCCTTCTAATTCATCCCTGGAGGCTCCTGGTTTGCAAAGTGCTTTTTGGAACAGGATTGTAATGAAATCTTCTCGAATGCACCATTCTTACTTGGTGTCTTGTCCTGTTGGGTTTAACACAGAAAAGATTTGCTGTGGAGCTGATACGGTGTCTCACCACCCTATTCCACTTGTGTGTATATCTCATTTTACTCTTAATGTGTTCAAACTGGCTGTCCTAATGGCCTGCAGCTTCGTTACGAGGCCCGTAATTGGTAAAAACCCTTTACCCTATAGACTCATGAGGAGCTTGCATTTATATGGATCCCAAAAGTCGCATGTTCCTGACTCTGGGATGTTGACATTGTCATCCTGGCCTGATAATTCACACATACCTAGTTTAATTTCAGAGGCTATTTGAGCATTGGATGTTTTGGGCCGATGTTTCCATGTCAACATGTTGCACTGATACCCTGTCATGTTGGTTTATTCCCCTGTCTGCTTGGCTCTGCCAAAACTGCGCCTAGTTTGCTGTCTAAAAGCCTGAGACAAGATAGCCAAATCACGGTCAGGCAGGTGTTGACAAGATTTCCTGATCTAGTTAAGAAATCATTTCAATAACGACTCTAGTTTGTATGACACAACCACGCATGCCTAAACCACGCATGCCTTAACCACACGGTCTTTACAACAACCGCGTCTTTACCACGCATGCCTTTACCAGGCATGCTTTTACAATGAATTTGGTTGTAAACGCATGATTGGTAAAGGTATATGTATGGTAAAGATCCCACACCAGCCCCCACTGCCCCGAGCCCTAAAATTCAGCCCTCCTGCTTTGCACTCTACCCGCCCCAGCCCTATTAACTACCCCGACCCCCGACCCTGAGCCCTAAAACCCAGCCTCCTAGCCCAAAAAAACTACCCCACCCCAGAACTCCCGCCCTGAGCCCTAAAAACTGCCCCCCAGTTGTGAAAACTGCCCGTCCCCCTGCCCTGAGCCCTAAAATTTGTCCCCCTGCCCTAAAAACTACCCTGACCTCAGACCCCTGCATGAGCCCTAAAACCAGCCCCCAACTCTAAAACCTACCCCACCACCCTCTGGCCCCAGCCCAACATACCTATCCACGTCCCGGCCCTTCTTCCTGCCGCGAGCCTTCAGGTTCCTCTTCCCGCCCATCCGCTCAGACAGCTAGAACGCCGACTGCCTTAACCACGCATATGGGTGATTAACGTATATGCGTGGTTAAGGCAAGCGTTGTTCTGCTTCCTGGGAAACGGCACGCATGCTTAAGCCTGCGTTGTAAAGGCCGTTTCCCACAACTCTAGTCTGATCTTGTGGGTTTGTCTCTTTATGCTGAAGGCTGGAGTTGAAATAAACATTTATGTTGTCCTCTCATTAAGGACTGTCATGGCATCCAAGGCATTCTACACAGACAGCCATTTTGAGGATATCTTCAAAGCATATGAGAGGCCCAGAGCCTTAACCATCACAACTTATTCTAAAATCTGTGATCATGAAGATAAGATGAGTGTCGGGTATTGACATAAGATGGGGATTTCCCTTGAAATGGCTGGAAATCAAAATGTTATAAAACTCTAAGAAGACTTCATATTATTTACCTCCATGTCACTCCCTCTGGCGCTGATAACTTGGCAGGTGGGATTAGCTTTATATTCATATTAAAGTTTGAACTTTATTTCCCATATTAATATATTTCGAATGGCTTGTATATTTACTCCTCTTTTGAGTTTGCACAGTTGACTAACTGGGTTTGTAGTTTTATCTCTTCAGTATTGTGATCCTGGCTTTCATTCAACAGAATTCTCTTGCAATAAAAAGAATAAAAGTTGTTATCTAGGCACTGTTTAATCTGTGAGAGACATCATCTGCTGCATAATCTTCAGATTTTAACAAAAACAAATTTGTTTTTAGCTCAACTGGATCAAACGTTATTATAAAAGTGGCGACGTGTTCCCGCACAGTGGAAGGTCCTTAACAATATCTTTCAGTTGCTTATTGCTGCATTGGGTTGTGAAAGGGACACCATGCAGACAGTGTTACCATGAGTAAAAACAAGCATTTGCAATGCAATCGGTCTCGCCTTTGGATCTTATATGTATTGAGATATGCAGCACATTAGCCTGGGTGCTGAAACATCTATTGTTCTTTAACATGGAGGGCAAGTAAGCACCAAACTGCGTAACACGCCAGGTATGGAAACACATGGAGAGAAATATTGCCTTTCAGCGGGAAATGGTATAGTCCAAAGCTCTGTTTTTAATAGAAAATCAGGCCCTTCAGTGGTCATATCACTGAAAATACAATATTTGAAAAAAATATTATTGTCTACAAGTGCTCGTGGAAGACAATTTCAATGGACTGGAATCTAGAGAATGCTAAAGTGATTCTCGCATTTTACTGACCTCTGCTGGTCGTTTTCTATCAAGAAAGTTAAATAGAAGCAGTTACCAGAAAAATTAAAAAAAAGAAAGTCCCTCAGCAGAAAGCAACTCTGGTATTTTACTGACCTCTACTGGTCGTTTTCTATCATGACAGTTAAATAGAGGCAGTTGAACAAGCAGAAAGCAATTCTGGTATTTTACTGACCTCTAATGGTCGTTTTCTATCATGACAGTTAAATAGAGGCAGTTGAGCAGAAAAAAAAGTCCCTAAGCGGAAGCAGACAAGTCCTAGGGCTGATCTCCAGAGCCCACAAAGTACATACACATATAAGTATATACTAAAGTATATACAAGAGGTCTCGAATGCTCCACCTAATGACTAAATAATGAAATATATCACAAAATGTTCCACATTATGTCACATAATTTGCCTTTTTGTGCTGCATAATTTAGTCAACCCTGCTGCTTAATTCCAACAGCCGTGTATACAGGTTTGGCCAGAGAGACTGCATGAGCGAGATGGGCCACTGAACCTATTGTGGCATGGTGCTCCCTCACATTAGACAATCAAGACTTGGAGGGAGATCTTTCTTCGATTTAGCGGCAAAAATATGGAGCAATCCGCTGCACATGATCAAATCCTTTTTTAACCATCCTTCCTTCTGTAAGGTAAAGCCCATAAAATCTGGCTCATCTCTTAAGTTCTGATCCTTGCAGAACTGATCATAATCTGTTAGCTCCTGGATTCCTCATTTGAGGCCACTGTTTGCGTGTCGTAATTGTAGTTCTTTCATTCACTACTCAGTTGAACACAGCCTCCATGTTCCTGTCAGTGACCTTTTTAGAAGTCCCCAAACCCTGTTGTCCAGCATTGAGAAGCCATAGTACCCGTCAGGAAGGTGGTGATCCCTGACAATTCCAAACTATGGGGCATATTTACAAGCCGCTATCGCCACAGGAGCATCACTTTTTTTGACGCTTCAGTGGTGTTGCGCTATTTTCAATATTTACAAGGTGGCGCTAAGCCACTTAGTGTGGCTTAACGCCACCTTGTAAATATGTCCCTTTCTGCTGCAGTCCTCTACTACAAAGGATCGTGCAATGAGTGTTGCTGTGGGCGTTCCACCACAACACCCATTGCTTTTTAATGCTGCCCCAGACATGCATTCAGAGAAAAATGACATGGTGACAGGTTTAACATGTCCTGTAGGCATAGTTCACCTGTCATCACTTATGCTATTCCCAGAGATAACCTCCAAAGGGAGGTTCTATTTCTAAGATTAATTTAGCTAATGTCACCATGCCCTGGGAGTTTCCCCCAACATGTGAGTGGTATTGAAAGAGTTTTTCTGCCTGGATTGCCATGGATTTTCATGGTGGTCCCAGAGGAAAGGGACACTGGTGGAAATGCCCTTCATTGGTCAGCCTCGTCTTCACTATTTCTTCTGGCACAATGAGCTCATAGAGCTTATTCTCGATGGTGGCGGGTAACAGCTTTACTATCGGGTACACCACCACCTAATACATTCTGAAGAACAGCAACTATGAGAACAGTGACTGGGTTAGCATTTGACTGATGTACTGTTATCGCCCACCTGTAAATTAGGCGATTAGTCTTTCATTTTTAATGGTCACATTTTCCACACATTTCTCATCTTATTGTGTATCATAAGAGAGTAGCAACCTTTACCAAACTGTGGTCTGATAGACATAGATTGCCAATTGAAGCTCCACATCAATTCTACAAAAGTAGAATACTTTCAGTTCCGTTATAATTGTTATGAAACTTGGGAACATAAACTACTTTAATAAGGAAGCGGGCCTTTAACGGCCTGTAGTACCCGCTATGGAGGGCTCTAAAGCTGTTAGAACATTCCGCCCCTAGAGGGCAGAATGTTCTAATTTGTAAAACAAAGGCCTCACAGAGCCCGAGAGGTTGAAATCCCCTCGGGCTCTGAGGCCTTTGTTCACAGCAACAACTATGAACAAACAGTGGAATGTTGGAGCTCCGGGCTTCTACCGGCCATTAGAAGCCCGGAGCACTCCATTGTCCTCAATGGAGCGCACAACATTCCAATGTTCTAATAGAAGTTAAATAGCTGCCAAAAATAATACTGATGATCCTGATATCATTTTCTTGAGAACAGTTCTGCCTTAGCCATAAAATTTCTGTCAAGTGACATGTCCGGAGGCAAGTTAGAACAAGCATCGACAAAGCCAGTAGGTCTGCCAGCCTTTTGCCTTTGTCACCACTTGTTCTGTTTTGTGATGGCTTTGTGAAACTTTATTGCTGGTGGAGCTGCTGAGCGCTCACCAACATAAAAAAAGAAAAACATTGGCTAAAAGGACTGACGGGAATTGTTTTGTGTGTGGATGTACTCCTTGTGAAAGGGCAGAAAGCTGCCACCACAGTAAGCTATTCACTGGCTGAAGAGGGTAGTCCTACTGCCCGTGTTGTATGCTACAGCGGGTGGACGAAAAATTTGACTGATACAACAAAAGACCAAGGGATGAAGAGGGCTGGCTATAAGTGGCTATAAGTAAGCGTCTGATTTAGGGTTTGGCGGACAGGTCACTCAGTCGCAAATGTGAAGAAGTACCATGTCTGCCAATCGCTTGGTCCACCTTACTCATTTACAGTGGGGTGGACTGCCAGCTTACAGTCGACGCAACTCCCGTTAGATCCATCGACGGAAAGCTTCCTCCAATGACCTGATGAAGGGCCATCCGAGAAAGGGTATTATACGACCCACCCAATTCAATTCAATTCAATTCAATTTTATGAAGAATTTGGATCTCCAATGAGGTCCAAAAATACATATACGCACAGTTATTATATAAAGACACATTAAAATACAAACTCAGTTAATTGCCATTATAAGTAGAGTAAAATATTAAACAAATTAAATTCCAGCGAAATCGTTTCAAAGTTCACTGAAACACACCCTATTTAGAGCAGATGGTGTAGTGTCATTTTTTTCTGCCCATCAACGTCAGGACCTGGTGGTGAGGGACAGAAAAAAATTAATAAAGGCCCCCACACCCAGGGTAAAAACTCCCTGAATGTGGTGGTCATTCTGTTTTCAGTTTTTCAGCAACACATTCCACATTGATAATTTGTGTTAGAAAAACAACAAAATTGTACTGTACCCCAAACTTTAAATCTGTTCCAAAGCATATTAATATATAATTTTAGTAAAATCAATAGGCTTTGGCTAACACCGGACTTGGAAATCGCCAGAAACAAGGCTTGTCTCAATTACATATTTTTCTATGGTAATATGTGATATATACTTGACTGACTGGACTTAGGTAGGTAGATAATCTTTATATATAGCAATAGATATCTTCTCTCATGTTTTCTCAACTTTATATGTCTTTGCTTCAGCCTTTGAGGATGCCTCTTAGGTATTTCATTTTATGATGAATGTCAGCGAGGCACCATACGTCCGCCTACTAATTTGTAAGGTTCGGTATAATGATTAGAGGAACATTGGTTGGTGGTGGATTCTGAGTTTTAGAGGACACCACGTGGTTGTACATTTGATAGAGAAATACCTAAGAGGCGATTTGTGAGGGCTCTTATACTTACCAAGTGGTTGGTGCATTAGTCAGATGACCTTAGGTTTTGATGAAACCCAACAAATCACACAGGGTCGAAAGGTCCACACCACACCCTTTGGTTGTTTCATATTAATACCAGAAGAGATATGTTGTGCTGGGAAAGATTTCTCAACCTCGGGATGTATATACAGTGTCTTATGTTTTTATATATATTTATGTTCATGAATTTGAGCACTGCGTCGTCTGAACTAAGTTTATACAGTATATATTGCACCCTGTTAGACCGGGGATCCCTGTTTGGCTGAGGTAGGTACCTTAGGCCAAATAGGGACCCTCGCTCTCACGTCAGGGAAAGGAAGGACACCTTCTCAGATAGCCCCCGCTCACCCCTTTGGTAGCTTGGCACGAGCAGCCAGGCTTATCTTCAAGGCAAATGTGTAAAGTATTTGCAACCATGCTCACAGCAACCCAATGATGACACCGCAAATGGACTCCACAAGAGATTCATAAAAAACGAGTATAAATTTATATAAAAAGATATACGATAAGACCACACGATATAAATCCAACATATGCGTATTTGTAATATTCTTCCTGGCCGGTTGTTAGGCCAGCCGTTGTAAGTTCTGGCGATATTAATGAGCACTTCTAAACGTTCCACTGCAGTCCTAATGCAATGCTATGCAGTTCGTAATGCTAGAATCAGGCACTTTGCAATGTAGAAATAATGCAGTTCGTAATGCTCGAATCAGGCACTTTGCAATGTAGAAATAATGCAGTTCGTAATGCTAGCATCAGGCACTTTGCAATGTAAAAATAATGCAATGCGTAACGCAACAATCAGGTATTTCGTTATGCAGAAATAATGCAATGCGTAATTCACTAATCAGGTAATTTGTTATGCAGAAACAATGCAATGCGTAATACACTAATCAGGTAGTTCATTATGCAGAATCATCAACAGCAACCAAGACCTAATCTGATCGGGCCAACAAATCCTATTGACTTCATGAGTGGGAATGAAGTCAATAGGATTTGTTGGCCCGATCAGATTAGGTCTTGGTTGCTGTTGATGATTTTGAGTGGAGGGCGACCTGATCTGAATTCCCCCTCTTGAGCTCCTTTTTGTGTAGAAGTTCATTATGCAGAAAAAATGCAATGCGTAATACGACAATCAGGTAGTTTGTTATGCAGAAACAATGCAATGCGTAATACGACAATCAGGTAGTTCGGTATGCAGAAACAATGCAATGCGTAATACATTAATCAGGTAGTTCGTTATGCAGAAACAATGCAATGCGTAATACACTCCAGCACCGATCACGGTGCCTCAGGCGGTCTCTCCGCCACTCGTACTGACTCGCAGTCAGCCTCTGTCAACAGTTGTCCCCACACGGGTATGGTGTTAACAAAAAGTGCAGCTCCGCACTCCGGCCCCAGTACTGCCACTCCGTTGGCAAGTACGGGCCGCGATACGAGCCGAAGCAGAGGCTCGTACTGCAGGAATGGGAGAGGCCGAGAGCGTCTCCCTCCGAGCCCGCACCCCGCCCCAGGCGTCGACACACGTTACCTGGGGGGTGCGACCTCGCTCTCCTCTTCTCTTCCCGCGACTTGGGCCTCCGATGCAATCTTTGTGATTTCCGGGCAGTGGGACTCGGGCCCTCCCTCGATGAGGTTGGTTCAAGGTCCCACTCTGACAACGGCGGGCTCGGGCCGGCGGCTCGGCTTCTCCGGGGCTGCCGGTCCGGGCTGCTGATGCTACGAAGATCTCAGGCTGGAACAGGGCACACGCACACAGCGTCGCTGAGACTCACTTGAGCTTCGGGTGCACGATCACAGGGCACTCCTCATGAAGGTCTCAGGCTGCACGAAGCACACGCACACAGCGTCGCTGAGACTCACTTGAACTCCGGGTGCACGATAACAAGGCAATCCTCACGAAGGTCTCAGGCTGCACAAAGCACACGCACACAGCGTCGCTGAGACTCACTTGGACTCCGGTGCACACGATCACAGGACAATCCTCACGAAGGGCTCAGGCTGCAAAAAGCACATGCACACAGTGTCGCTGAGACTCGCTTGGACTCCAAATGCCCACGATCACAGGGCAATTCTTACGAGGGTCTCAGGCTGCAAAAAGCACACGCACACAGCGTCGCTGAGACTCACTTGGACTCCGGGTGTGCACGATAACAGGGCAATCCTCACGAAGGTCTCCAGGCTGCACAAAGCACACGCACACAGCGTCGCTGAGACTCACTTGGACTCCGGTGCACACGATCACAGGACAATCCTCACGAAGGGCTCAGGCTGCAGAAAGCACACGCACACAGCGTCGCTGAGACTCTCCTGGAAACTTTTGTGTTCCTGAGTTTCCGCAACAGGGAGCCAGCTCACCTCGGGCCCTTGGGGATAAGTTACTTCCGGACACAGCACACAGCAAAGTCCTTTCAAGCAGGGGGACACAGCACACAGCAAAGTCCCTTTAGCCTCTCCTTGGTTAAAGCATCAAACTGCAGGCCAGCCCCAGAACACACAGCAAGGGTCAGTCCTTTCCTTCAGTCTCTTCAGCTGTTTCTTCCTTGGCAAAGGTTCCTCTTGACCACGAAGTAGCTTCAGTCTTATTCAATCTTGATCAATCCATTTCTCCAAAGTTCAGGGGCTTCAGCTCTCATAGTTATACCCCTAAATGTCTTTGAAGTCTTTGTGTTCAGGGGGGCACTGACCCCTGTTCAAACCAGTTCTGGGTGCCTCCCTGCCAGTGACACCTTATTCCTTTGATAGTGGGGGTCTGGATCCTCAATCACTCAGCAGGGGCCGGAGCCATTGGTTTATGGCTACAGCCCAGGCCTCTTCACCTCTAGGGGCTACTCCCCCCCCTACACTCCAGATGCAGGTCAGCCTGTTGCTGTCTCACCTCCTCCCCTGGGTCAAGACATTCCCCAGATCCTATCACTTTCAAATCCAGACAGTCAATCCACAACCAGGCAGAGACACACAGAAATGTTAGAGCACAAAAACCCAGCCACTTCTAAAAGAGTGGCTTCTAAACACACAATGCAAAAACCACCTTCATAAAAAGATGTGTTATTACATTGTGAGTTCAGGCACACTAAACTTCACCTCTCCATCTTAAGCCTTTGGGAAGATAGGCTGGAAAACATATTACACGGCCTCCCCATTTTATCCTATGGGCAAGATGGCCTTTCCACAGTGAAAAACGAAATGGAGATTATTTCACTGTCAGGACATGGTACACACCTTAGTACATGTCCTACCTTTCACATGCACTGCACCCTGCCCAGGGGGTACCTTGGACCTACCATAGGGGTGTCTGATGTGCATAGAAAGGGAAGGGTAAGGTCTGGCAAGTGGGTGCACTTGTCAGAACAACATGGCAGTTTAACAAACTGCGCGCAGGCACTGCAGTGGCAGGCCTGAGTTCCCTCTTTAAGGCTACTTGTGTGGGTGGCACAATTCGTGCTGCAGGCCCACTAGTAGCATTTGCATTACCAGCCCTGGCACACATAGTGCACTTTACTAGGGACTTTACTAGTAAGGCAAACATACCAATCATGGACAACCAATTACCATTACACTTTATACAGGGAGCACTTGCACTTTGACACTGTTTAGCAGTGGCAAAGTGTCCAAAGCATCTAAGTTGGCAAACCCATGTCAGAAAAAAGGTCTAGGGGGAAAGCAAAAAGTTTAGGGAACTTTAGCCAAAAAGGGCCAAGTCCAACACACCCGTTTCTCTGAAGGTATTACTGGATCTGAGTCCCACGGGACAATTGTTCAATTTGCATCTTAAACCTCGTAAACATCTTAAATGATGGCGTCCTCGAGCCACCCCATGATTTGTGACATATTGTAAATCACATGCTACCTAATTTCTTTCTAATCCTCTCTTGCTAATTTTGCTCCGTCAAATACACTCCTTTGAGGTGCTCAAATGGTATTATAATAAAGGGATTGAGCACACACTGAGAAACCTTCCTGTTGGTGCAGGGCAGGCTCGAATCCAGACTCGACCTCTCAGTTTACTAAAGTCGACGACGGATAAACCATGTTCCTGTTAAGATGAATCACAGCAAATAGGTTATTGTGCGGCTGGGATCTTAGTGGGCTCGAGCACTAAAGCAAATTCACAATTAACTAGTATCTCCCTCAATGTTGCTTCAAATTATTGTGTTTCTATTTTAGATGCCTCTTTGTGATGCAGAAGTAAAACTCAGTTTAGGCGCTACGTTATAGCCACGTGGATCACAGACACAGTAAATGACCTCTTGGCTTCTACCGCTAGGAAAGTTACTGTGTAGAGTGCTCTTTTGCTTTTGTAGTTAGGTTTGCACTACCCCAGAATTCGTCACAAGTACAATATACAATAAAGCACGTCTGTCTGGAGCAGGTGTAAAGCTTCCCAAACGTGAGGTTGTTTTATATTTGCAAATATGCACTGTGTGGTTTGAGACCTTATTAAGTTATCGGTTATTTGTACAGGACGCTTCTACCACTTGTGTGGCTTTGCACCGATCTTCGGAAACAGACCTATTAGCTTTGCAAATGCTTGCTTTCCTTTTGGTTACTAAGAACTTTCCCTCATCTTGATTGGACTTTTAAGTCAGTGAACATTCAATGACACTAAATGAAATCTAATTACATCCATTGCTTAAGGCTCTCTTTCTACACCCACAAGAATAGCAGGAGAACTCCTGCTAATCCTGTTGAATATTTTAATTAGTTTAAATATACATTGCTTAAATTTTTTTACATGTTTAAATATAAATTTGCATAAACTGAATTCACAGAAGCTAATAAATGTTTGATGAAATGCTTCCGCATCTGTTCTGCTACATCATGATGCCTATAATAACTTCCTTGTACTATAATTAGCTAATTATATGATGTTTAGAAGTCTCAAAGTACATTATATATTATCCAAAATCGCACTGATGCGTTTCGACCTCTAGGTCTTTTTCACGGTTGAAAAAGACCTAGAGGGTCCAAACGCATCAGTGCTATTGTTTTGCTTGAATAAAGAGAAACAATACCCCAGTTCACAGAGTACAGCGATTTGTTTGGTGGATCAAAAAATATATATATATATTTATCTACTCCAGCTATGGCGAATGAAGGCGTGCGACCCGACCATCAGGGGTGCCATCACTCCAGCGCATCCGCCTTCGTGCTATCCATCACCAGCGTTCTACATTCACTCGACAACAAGGACTCAGCACTACCAGCACTCAACCGAAACGCGTTGATGTTTCTCACACGCCAAATAAATGGATAAACATTGCCTTTAACTGCTGGGAGTGCCGAGTCCTTGTTGTGGAGTAATATGTTACGTCATCAGCAGTGCATTGCGGGGGCGTGAGTTATAGTTACCTCAACTGACTATAACGGCCGAATTTCTCTGGTTTTGTACGAGTGAAATGTCCAACTAACTATAACGTCCCTGAAACCTATGTTTTTTTTCAGTGAATATAGATATATATATTTACAGACACACACACACATATATATATATATATATATATATATATATATATATATTATATAGGCGCTTTAATAAATATCAAAGGGGTGGCAGCATCTGATGCGTTTCAGCTCCCAATGACCTTTAATCATAGATTGGCAATCCAAATGTGAAGTGACCACAGCTGTTGCATGTCGATTCACGTAGTTCCTTGGTTTCAGAGTCCTTCAGTTCCCAGAATGCACCAAAGAAGAATATTAATGCTTGAAATGGACTTCAGTGCATGTAGTTACTTAATGCTCATCCAATGCTCCCAGCACTGCAGCCACTGGTGTAAATGTCTGCACTTCAAGGCGTTTCACTTTTAGTATTGCAAGTAACTTCCACAATTTTTAGTGTCTCTCTCAGTGCCATGCCCCAAGTCTGTAAGAGGAGGAAACACCCCACTCACTGTCCTTTCTCACCGCCACATATTTCCATTTAACTTAGGATAAATCCTTTTGTTTGCAACGTGGGGGTTAGCGGGTCAGGCTCACAAGCTGCGATGCAGTAACCAAAGTCCTCCGATTTACGTGAGCCCCATGTGATGGTAAAGGTGCCCCGTCATAAATGATGCGCGGTAAAGGTTACATACCATTGCTCAAACATCTCAATGGCACTCCCAAAGGCCAAGTAGCAAGAATGTATGTATGTAATGGAATTTCTATATCACAAACCTAGCTAAAGGCAGCAGAGCACTGTGCATGATCAAAGGCCCTTAAAGTCGACGCATAATAGGAGAGGAAGCTGAATTATGGATGGTTAATGCATTGTAATGTAATGTTGTTCAAACGGCCGAGTCTTCAACTCTTTCCGAATTTGGAGCAGCATTGGGGAGGTCCTGCTGTATATAAGGATGTTGTTCCAGACCTTAGGTGCATAAATGGAAGTCTCCAGTCCGATGGTGGCCTTGCTGCGGGTATGTCAAGAAGCACCAGAGATGGTGAGCTTGTCTGCAAGATAATTGGGTGTACATTTTCTAGTATTAACTTCAAACGGGTGATATTTTTGTAGCTGACAATTAGGACACAATATTTACGTCATGCCAATGGTATTTTTCTATCACACCTGCTGTACATTATTGAGACACAGAGCCCACTCAGGACATGAATATTAACATCCCCTAACATGACCTTCGCCAACCTAAATCATTTTTCTGTAAAGTCATACAATGGAAACATTTAGCAACAGTGGCGGCCAGCAGCAAATTAAACTGGTGAGACAACTGACAGGCACTAATAAAAAAAAATAATAATACAGCACTGCCCTTAGGCTCAACGCCAAAGCTCTTCAATTGCAAAAGTGACGGGGCTCTCTGTTACTAGTGTCTTTGTATGGGGGCCATCTGAGGATAAGGTGTCAGGGCCTATAGAGCTGCTGTGAGCTTAGACAGCATGAGAGAAGCAACAGGATTGGTTGGAGCGCATTGGTTCAATCAAATGGGGCCTGTGCTTGCTGTCTACCCAACTGTCTAAGACAGCTCAGGTTGGAGTGTTTAAAGTGTGCATGTTAGGCTGGCTGTCGCAAGACAGCCAACCAAAGTGACATGTGCACTTTAAACTGAAGTGCACACGGTTCCTCCCTGCTGCTGGCCCCGCCCTCAGACTCGGCTGCTGCCAGCGAGAAAAATAAAATGGTAATACATTTGTTTTATTACCATTTTATTTTTCATGTTTCCTGCACTGACAGTGGAGGAGCAACGGAGGCACCGCCTCTGTTTAGCAAATGCCTTGTACATTTCACAAGTATGCTTTGATCATCTTGCAACATGTTTAGTGAAATGGTAATGCCTAATTATCAGGAATTGAGAACTACACTCACAAATAATATTGTATATACATACCTAAAAAAATGTGTCAAATGTGTTCTGTAGTCACTGTTTACTCTCACACATTGGTGCAGCTCCTGTAGGTGACTCAGATACCCTCTAATGTCATATACCATGACCTTTCTTGGAGCACCAAGTACTGCTAAGGAGTATGTGCCAGTGCCATAGTCATAGGCACTGGAAGTAGGGATGTGGGGTGCTGCAGCTCACTCAAAATAACCATGCTGGAGTTCAGAAGGTGAATGATCAATAAAGAGGACTTTAAATTTTGTTTTTATCTTGTCACATCTATTCTATGTTCAAAGACAGAGGTCTAATGTTAGACTATGGCCTTGATTACGAGTCTGGCGGTCCACGGACCGTCAGACTCGCGGTGGCACGGCAGTGGTGGTCTCCCAACCGCCCAATTACAATCCGGGCAGTCAGACCGACACAGCCCTGCCGCAGCCGCCAGAGGCAGTAATATGTTTGGACAGTTGCAGTTCCGTCAAGTAAATTACAAGTTTCCTCTCCGCCACAGTTTTCATCAGTAGTGGCCCATTCCCCTGGCAAAGGCCGTAGGAGGGGGCTGGGAAGGGGTGGCGGAGGGACCGGGGTACAAAATAATAGTAATAAAAAAAATTGCTGACCTGATCACTGCCACTGCCACCGTCCGCTGCATCGCGCTCTTCCGGGCACATGCTCCCAGAATACACTGCAGCCAATCCTGACGCTGCATGAAAGCAGCGTCAGGATTGGCCTGAGCACTGGGACTTTGTGCTCCGAGGCAGACTGGGAGCCTGTGCCTGCTTCTTCCAGCCCCAGCAATGCTGCTGGGGCTGGCAAAAGCTTCACTGCGCATGAAGGTTTGGCCGGCCTGAAACGGCCGGCCAAACCTTCATGCGCAGTGAAGGGACAAGGGAGTGCACTACCACTCCCCCACCACAGTGTCATTCCCCTGGACCTGCCTCCAAGACTCGTCAGAGTCCTAGGGGCGGGTCCAGGGAGATTAAAATAAAACGATAATAAAACGGGTTTAAAACCCGTTTTATTTTTCGGGTGGTGGCGCTCCTCCGCCCTAATGGAGGGGCCTCCGCTGGTTTTCATAGCTGGGGGAGAGGAAACAAGCGCCTCACGCCCTGTGGTTGCACACAGGGGGGCACATGTTACTGCATGGGCTGACAACGGCTTTGGCGGTTCGGCGGCAGGGCGGACACGGTGCCACACCGCCAAAGACGTAATCAGGCCCTAAGTCTCCTGGAAAATTACTACTTATTCTTTTAACATGGAGATTGGTTTACTTTTTTTTCCTTTCTCTGACTGAAAAATGAGGGAATTTTGTAAAGTAAACTAGAGCTAGTAGAATGCCAATTTTATTCTAACAAACAACACCATTTAAATACCTGCAAATGAACTGTACAACTATTTCAAAGTATATTAGCCATAGAGAAAGCATACATGAGGCAATTTGTTTTTAAATTCTGAATTGTGATGAAAGCAAAGATTTAATAGGATCAAAAGAAATCAAGACCATTTTTTGGGTGAAGCACAAATGATAAATATTTGCTGTAACCCTATTTCCAATTATTATTGTTTATGCAGTATGTAGTTTTATACTCAAAACTGTATATTTGTACCAATTTAATGGCCGTTGTTAGAAATGGAGGTCTCTAGCTGGCAGTGTATGAACCCTGTCCAAGTAGGGTCCCTTCCTTCTAGTCAGGGTAAGGGGATCACCCAGCTAAGATTACCCCTGCTCACCCCCTTGGTAGCTTGGCACTGTTGTAGGGATTCTGCACATACACAGAGCTATGCACAGGATAATAGGACCTCAGAGCATAGTGGTGAGCCAACCATGCCCCTTAGTACCCACAATCCCAATCCGACTAGCTTTAGCGTCTCATTCGCAGCGCAGCTACCAATGATTAGACAACCCAGAACACGGTCTCTCTCAGGACTCGCGGGAGCAAGAACACTCTTTCATAACTCACTCATACTTGTCCACAACGTGCGTAATAAGAGACACAGTATAGTTTAAAATGTTTATTTCAACTATCGTGCTCTAAGATACAGTACACGTGCCAGTACTATCAGCATAATGCATAGAGATAAAATAATAAGCATAGTTACAATTCCATAGAATACAAACGGGGAAAGCATTTCATAAAGCAGTGGATATAGGGCTAAATGACCATACCACCCTCCCCGTGCTAATATCTAGTTTATTATAAAAAATAGAAGACCTCTGGGCTTTGTCGGGCAGACCCTCATACCTCAATATCTAGATGCAAGGTTTACATCATCAGACAAGCACAGCTCTTCTCTCTGGAAAGGTTTTTCTCCAAGTGTCTCTAACAGTGAAAATCACAATATTAAAAGCACACGAATTTCTCCAGTGCAGCTGCATTCAGTGTTATGTCTAAGTGCGAGGGGCTGACCAGATCAGCAAGAACAAGGGACGTTGTTTTTCGACCTTGTACATGATGTGCAGACGAAACCCAAAGGGAACAGGAGGAAAGGTGAAAGGCAAAAAGGCAGACAGTTCCAAAATAGCCGGGCACAAGCAGAGGCTGGAAAAACAAAGGCACAAAGTAACGTGCGCAAAAAGGCATCATGGCAGCCAGGCCCAAGCCAACTTAGCAAGGCAGACCATGAGGCCACAAACCACATGACACCCTCCCCTGGTCAGTCCATTGGTGAAGACATAGGACGAAGACAGAGTTCAAATAGATGGAGCAGAACGGCAGCGTCTGTGATGGAACAGTCCCCAACAAAAGACAACGAATGGGAGAGGGAAAAAAAAAAAGAAAAAATGCAGAATAAAAAATTCCAGGGAGGCAGGACGCTGTAAGCGGAGGCCCCCTAATCCAGTAGAGTGTAAGTGCAGAAAAACGCCACACCTTCCAAGAGGACATCGTTGGAACCGTCAGAAAAAAGAGACGCCATCCAGTCCAATAAATCAAAACTGCATTCATGTTCCTCGCAAGAGGGAGCAGCAAACAGCATTGCGGGACAACTTGCGTGATACTCAATATAACTTTGTTGTAGGAGAGTCTGAGCAGCCGCCCAGACATCCCATTGTGCCAAAATGCCAAGTGCAGCCGCACGCGCCATGTACCCAGTACCGGAACAGTCCCGTTCAAGGGCCTCTAAGGGACCCACCAACTGGACAAAATCCGGGTGAGACAGAGACGTATTGGAGAGGCAATAATCCAAGGACCATGAGAAAGGACATCGGATGCAAGACATCACAGGTTGCACGCAAGTGAAATACGCAAAGCGAAAAGAAAGTCTATAGGACACACCGAGTGTCGCCAATGGCAGGTCGCCAAAGCCGGCGAGGATGCGCTCACGGAGCACCCGGAGTCGACCGTGGTCGAGGAGGGCCCCAGGAAGTGCAGCCATTGCGTAGCAAACAGACCAAAAGCAATATACCAGCCGCCAAGGCGAGGATGAACGGAAAGCCGCCAAAGACGCTGGAAAAAATGGAATGAATAAAAGCCGGTATTATACCAAAGATAGTTTGAAAGGAGGTAACAAGGCCAGAGCCCACAACTTTAAAAAAGTGCACAAGACCTTCGGTGCGTGATGCATTGAAAACACGGTGAATCAGTTCACCGAAATGCTGTGGGAGGTTTGTGTTCAAAAGGGCCTGTATTTCACTGTGGGTATTCGCCACCTGGAGAATGAACGTCTCCCAGGCGGATGTGAGCATAACCTCCTGGTTCAATAATAGCACCTTTATTCTGCTCAATTTATTGAAATCCGCCTTCAAAGTCGGAATGGAAGGCCAAATGGAACTACCTATGATGTTGTGTGGGGGAGGAAAAAGCACATTTTTGCAGCAGACAACCCTGTGGGAAACTGTTACAATATAGGGTATGCCGGCTAGCATGCCACAGCAGTCCGGATTATTCAGAAGGAGATAGCTACCATTTGCAAGCACAGTGAAAGTAGGAGATATAGCAGGAATGCCCTTCAAAACACAAGCAAGATTTGGAGCCGAAACGTTACAAGCTCCGTGCAATTTAATGTTTTTGCAAATAAGGGAATGACCCACAGTAGAATCGCATGACTCCCCTGTGAGAAAAACCTCTTTTCCGTCCCTAATGCACCTGTACATGAAGGGCAGGGACCAAAGTTCATGCAAGAAGGCACTGCCTAAAGGCTGAAAGCGGCCAACAGGATAATGTTTCATGCAGGAACTGAACTCAAATAAAGAAAAAGGCAAGCGATAACCCCGTGTACTAGCCACACAGCAGAATCCAATTCTGCCACAGAGAATGGTAAGGGCTCTATTTTTTCGATATGTAATAGAGTGTATGCTGCATCTTTCATGGACATGAACTGCTGTTTCTCAGTTAAATTAAAAGGCAAGAATAAGGCAGAGGTGTTCACAAAGTGCCAAGGAACTTTACCCAATTTAAGTGTTTGCAAAGTCCATGCAAACTGCATTACTGAACGCAATTGATTTTGACCATGATATAACACAGAAACATCATCTTGTACAATATCAACAACAGAGGAAATAATATTCTCTAATGTGTAAATGCGGGAAGACAGGGTATTAATACTATTGTCAACAACAGCAAGCACCTTTTCTAGATTTGCTTGATCTATTTCCAGAAGACGGGAAGCAGCTTCAATTTGCCAAAGCTTCCAGAGTTCATTATACGTTTCATAAATGAATCTCTTAGGTCGAGGACCACGAGGCCCCAAGACAAATTCGGACAGATCAATGTTGCCTGATAGGAGGGATAAATGTTGTTTAACAGAATCTAAGGAAGAGTGCTGCAACCACTGTTTACACAATTTACCAACAGAATATGTTGTAACAGTACGAGAGTCAGAAAACCTTGGATCTGGTCGATCCTGTTTGTAACCAGGATCCGTGTCATGAAAACGCAGTTGGCAGGCATTAGATGCTATGGGCCAAGCCAACCAGGGTGACTGAACAAACGTAGAGACATTAAACGAATTGTTCTGAAAACAAAGTTTGCAAATTTGTAAGGGACATATTGAAGTGCAAGCTTTCGTTGGGAGTGAAAGACAATACGGGAATGGATGGGGCATTTAATTGTTTGGAAGTAGCAAAACCCCAACAGGTCGTTTGATAGATAGTATGATTTAAAAATAATATTTGGGCCGGGATTAGGCAAGCATGGTGCAAGGCTTCCGCGCCTCGCACCTGCCATGATTTGGTGCCCCAAATAGATTTTAGGTCAATGGTGTCCTGCCAGTGCTCATAACCACCCACTGCTAAGGTGTTCAAAAAGGAACCCGAATACAGTAACTTGGTGATGGTCAACATGATCTTCTGTGTAGAGGAAGTGTTTAATTTAAAATAATAGGACCCAGGGTTCGATCTATCAAAGTCCGTAAAATAAGTAAACTTATTTCTAAGAGTCTGGGAGCTACCTGGCAAAGGGGTCGGACAATGTTCCCATTGGGTGTAATTAAAAGGACCCCGAAGGGTACTGGGTTTATGGAGAAAGTGGTTACCCCAATGCTGGTAACAATATAAATCGGCATAACTCGCAGAATTCATGTACAAATCTTCAGCATTAAAGGCAGTATAATATTTCAAATCAGTAAATAACGATTCAACTGCATGCACATCCCAATCGTCAGAATGAAAATTACTTTTAACGACATCACCCATTGAAACACGGAGGACATTTGGTACATTAATAATCTCGGTTGGTCCATGAATTTGGAAAGATACCGCATCCCATAAGATGCCATCAGCGACTGGGAAAGCTGAAATGTTCACAAATGTGTGGTCACGCTTCATGATGTGAGATGAAGAATGCGGAGCCAAAGTTCCAGCGACACAGTTCACAGCAGTGCGTTCTAGTAAATAGTGACCATTGATAAGTAAGAAGAAAACTGTCACAAAACCAATGGACATGAACAGAAAAATCAGGAATAGTACCAACCAGATGTATGTCCATGGTGGGATTAAAAAATTGTCTCTGAACCAGGATACAAAAATACTGAACCTGGACGGGATAAGTGCTGAAGTGGAATCCGAGTCAAAGGAATAACGTGTTGGGCTGAGTGGCGTTGTTGGTAAATGGGCCACTGACTCGGTGGCGGGGTATGTATACTCGGTCTCCTCGTTGCAGGGGGAATCCGGGCATCCGAGCAGGCGATCAGGCAAATTGACCATCTCAATGGTAACATCAGTGTCCGTGCGGGCTGTAAGGACATACACATGAGCCCTAGAAATAGCCGGACAGGAGACCGCAGGTGTTACACTATTCAGGATCGGCAAGATGTTGTAGCTTGACATTTTCCACTGAGATGTATCTGTTCTCCTTGCGACCAGGAAGCGGTGGTAAGATGACTGTACGAGTACCCTTCAAGCCAAGGACTGGAACCGGTGCACGATAAGAGGGGCCAAATTCCTTTTTGTTCTCCACCTTCTCTCGGACCAGGTCTCCAACTTTTGGAAGCCAGCCGGCAACCGGAATCTGCAGCGCAGCGTCTGTGGCTGAAGGTAAATGTTCAATTGCTAGTTTGTCTCGGGCTTCTTGTAAGTCCTGTAACATAGTAGAATGGTTATCTACATCAAAGATTGCGGATTGTGCCGCCACGTCTAGACCATCAAGGTCGGGCACAAACATTTGTATGCCAAAGAGCATTTCGTATGGGGTCCGCCCACCCAGAGGTCTTCTAGGGAGATTATTAAGTGCACGTTGTACGGTATACAAGTGGGCCAGCCAGTTCCTGCCAGTACCTAAGACTCTAGCTGTCAAGGATTGCTTTAAGTCACGGTTCATTCGTTCAACAATCGAATTGCCCTCAGGCCGATATGGAGACGAAAATTTCACCCCCAGTGACCCCATCGCGTCCTTGTACGCCTTACAGGCGAACGCTGGACCTTGGTCAGAATGGAAGGCGCCACAGGCAAAAATTCCCACAAAGACACGCAAATCCCTTATGACATTTCGAGCGTCAGCACTCCGTTGTGGCCAAACCCAGATGAAACGTGTGCACGAATCCACTGCAACCAAGATGTACTTATATGATATGCAGTGTCAGAAGAAAATGGACCGCAGTGATCCAGGTAAACACACCCAAAAGGTCTGTTTGAAATGCAGAGCGGTGTCTGTGGTGGTCGTGTAACCGTGGAAGGCTTAATTTGCTGACAAACGTCACAAGAAAGCACATAAGTACGGGTCTGTTTATATAAACCACGCCACCAGTAACGCTGCTGCAAGATGGAAACCGTCGCAGACACGCCAGCATGGGCCGAAGCCATGCCTTCGTGTGCGGCTGTTATCAAGGAAAGTCTGCGGTCCGTGTTGGGAATCAGCCGATCACCAACGTCTGGAATTCTTATGTAAGGAGCATGTTCTGGACCTAATTGATAAGAGTATTTGGAAGGGAAACCCCGTGGGTAATTAGCACCTTCCTTTGTCGCAGCAATAGCTGCCAAAATATCATTATCTATTTTAGTCATGGATCTTGTAACTGCTGCTACTGAGCACGTGGCTACTGCTGATTTGGCTGCTTCGTCCGCCAAACCGTTACCGACAGCGTGTGCGCCCACACGCTGGTGGCCAAGAGTGTGTATCACCTGTGTGAGAGGCAGACGTTGTTTCAGATCCGCCACTCGAACCCAAAGCATTTTATGCTTAATTGTGCTGCCTTTTGCATCTCTATAGTCGTTTTGCGACCAAAAGAATAGATTGTCATTAAAGGACTGGACACAGTAGTAAGAATCGCACACAATAAGAGTTGTCACGTCTGGATTAGCAAACTCAAGCGCGAGCACCAATGCGCGCAGCTCGGCCAATTGTGCAGTACTGTCTCCTAGTGCCTGAGTGTGCACTACAGTCGATTTGAACTCGCCGTTCACCATGGTACCTGCAACAATAGCGCATGCTGCTGAATAAGCATGCTTGGAACCCGTGGCCAGTTGTGCCGAACCATCGGTATAGATAATACATTCGTACTCCTCAAGCGGTAGCATAGACAGAGGAGGTGGATGAACAAATTCATACTGTAAAAACTCCTGGGTCTGTAGAGAGGAATCAAAGATAAAAGTGACATCCGGGGACGTCAGAGAGGTAGCCCATTGTATCCAACGGGGGTGCAATGCCTTAGAGTTCGGTACACTTGCTTTCGTCACTGCCTCAAGGGCAGGATATGGTGTTACCACCAAAATGCGTTTCCCCTGTGCCAGTGCGCGTTCCTTTAGAATCGCCATTTGCACTGCAGTCAAAACTTTCTCTACAGAGGAAAAGCGCATTTCTGCAGAAGTGTAAAGGTGTGACTTGTATGCAATCGGTACTGTGTCACCTTCGTTAAAGGTTAAGTACGTGAAACCCACTGCCCCTGGAACGATTCTAATCACCAGGTTTGTGTGGTTGTCACGAGTCAACAAGAATTTAGATTCAAGTAGATCGGACTGCAAAGATTGCAGTATAGAGGAATGCTCGGGAAGCCAGCATGACTTCGAAAAGTTAGGTTGTATCAAGGCATAGAGAGGCTTGATACGCTGGGCATATTCGGGAATGTAAGTACGCCCGAAGTTCAGAAAACCCAGTAAAGACTGAAGCTTCTTCAGAGTGGTTGGAGGGCACAGAAGTGCGCATTTCTCCAAGAAATGGGGTGCTAAGCCCTTACCTTCATTATTGAGCTCATAGCCCAAAAACAAAACGGTAAATTCAGCAATATGAGATTTGGCAAAATTAAATTTATATCCTAAGACCGCAAATTCAAGAATAATGCGGTCCACTCGGGAAAGATGCGGCCATAATTCGACGTCTGTCAGATAGATATCGTCGACGTACGAACACGCATCTGGGTCTATGCTGTCCAACAAAGAGACAACACGGGCGGCGAATACACCCGGGCTGTTCTTGTAGCCCATGGGTAAACGCCGGAATTTAAATTGTTTACCACCGGAAGTGAAAGCGCTCCATTGGCTGCACTCCGGGGACAAGTTGTGCGTGTAAAATCCATTGGATAAGTCAAGTGTCGTTTTATATTTTTTACGAACGAGACTGTCTACAAGCGCAGAACTGTGGGTATTCTGTACCGCAAAGGTCCGACAATGAGAGTTCAAATGTCGGTAATCCAAAACTAGGCGGTACGATCCATCGGGTTTAGAAACCGCGAAAAGGGGATTATTCATGGGTGACACGCATGTTTCAATTACTCCTTGATATTCTAACTGTGTCAGAATTTCGGAAACGGGACCTTTAGCTTCCCGCTTGATGGGATATCGGGGTTGTGGCTGTGGCAGTGACCGCAAAGGAATATCATGGGGGGAGAGTCTTCATCCCAGCCCACGTGGTTGCGGTATAACGCCGGAGCCAGGGACACAGCCCACTCAGCTGCTAGAGCCTCCGCTTTGTCCTTGGGGACATGACGAGAAAAGCTCGGAAGGATTACCTCCTCCCCTCTACGAGCAGCAAGCATGAATGGGGGCGGCCAATCCGCCCTGCCAACAAAATGTCGTACGAAGAGGTCAGATTCTCCCAAAAATCCCTTTAATAACACGCTGTATGTCACCTTCAATTTGAATGACAATATTATATAGTCTGTCAGGGGTGCCACTCTGGTGTCAGCTGTCTCGACAGTAATGAATGTATCAGTTGCTGTCGCCTCCACATGAGGACGTAGTGCCTCCCGCACTATGGTAACTTCCACGGCGCTGTCTAGAAGCGTCACTGCCCACGTCCAATTCAGGAGTCTCGTTCTCACAGTCTGTGGCATACCTCGCTGTTACAGCTGCAACTTTTTTCTTCTGAAACTGTGGGCGAGAACGTTGAAATTCTTCTGGTTTCCCTCGGACTTGTTGTCGAGGTTGGTCTCGTCCCTGTGGAGCCTCTCGACCCCTGCCTCTATTCTGGCGTTCTCCTCCACCAGTCTGGGAGGTCGATGGTGCCTGTGAAGAACGAGGAGAACGCGAATCAGGGACTTGAAATCTCTCTGGAGATTTAATTCTCGCTCTATCGCGCAAATCATAAATGCGTTCAGAAGATATGGAAACCGGGGATGCGCCCGCGACCCTGGTTTTTTCTGTTGCTTATCCTGTTTTTTCAACCTCCAGCTCTTTTAGTAAAGAACGGTTTCTCATCTTTCTCAGATTGAGTTTTTGGTTGTGGTTGCGATTGTGTTTGCGTTTTAGCAAAAGGCTTAACTCCCAGGCTATTGCGGCCAATGGTTTTATAAGCCTGTGCAATACTTTTCGGTAATTCGCGCGGCTTGTCCGGTTCTGGGATCAAAGCCAAAGCATTAGCTACTTGAAAGTTAACTGCATTGCCCTTGACATTCGCAAGGATCAAATCAGCCACTACATCGAACACTCCCACCAGTCTCATCCCCAATTCCACAGCCGCTTCAGGGCCATGCTCATCCTGTACTCGTTTAATTACAGAGGGGAGAACTGTTATGGAAGGAGTGCCGAAACACTTCGCATATACTGCTGCGAATACCTTACCCCAGTTGTTGCATTCTGTCAACTCGGGGATCAAGTCTTTTGGCAAACTAATCGTCAAAATCCTGTGTTTTTCCACAGGAGAAGTATTTGGAAAAACTGCCTCCAGCTGGTCAAATTTTTCTGCAAGCCAATAAGGTAAATCGTCCTTATTTTGTGGGCGCTTGCCGATCACCGAATTAACCATGATGGGACTTATGGTTACACCGCCCGGTCCAGCTGGATGCGCTGCAACTCCAGGAGGGACTCCCTGGACGTTGCCAGTAACATACTGTACCAAAGCTCTATGCACACGTATCAAAGACGTATGCAAATCACGCAGTTCAGCAACCGCAAGCGTCATATAACGCGGATGTGGGGTATACCCGGCCAAAACTGGCCAAGTGGCCCCATCAATCGATAAGGGGCCTAAACGAATCGGGGTAACCGGTTGGGGGAGGGTGCCATTAAACCAAACACGGTGTTGCCATGCCGTGAGCGGTACTTCAAGATTCCGATAAGGCCTATAGATTATAGGAAGAGCAGTGGCTGTATATTCATGGAACATATTATCATTCCCATCCACCGCCGGAAAGGTGATCCAAGAGTAAAATACCTCAAAGTGGTAAGCAGGATCCGCTTGTACCACAAAGATCAGATCGACACCCGCGTCAGGCACTCCATACGCTGTCAAATGAGCCCGGAGCGCTGCGCGGCTATGTGCCGCAATTTGGACAGCCATTTAAGGCCAAAAATATTCGACAACCTAGTACGAGGCAGCGCAATATAGGGTTTTATTTAAACACCTTTTAACAACTTCAAGCTTGAAAGAGCCTATGAAAACGTCAATATAGGAGGTATCGCACTCACACACGCCTCCGGAAGCGTCTGCAAAGGGTGTTGTGGACAAGCACAAGTACTACTCAAGCGTCTGAGATAAGTCAGGCTTATCTCAGAGGCAATGTGTAAAGTCTTTGTACATAACACACACAGTAACACAGTGAAAACACTACAAATGGACGTCACATCACACTAGTTTAAAAAAAATAAAGTATATTTATCTAACCCAAACAAAAATCCAACAGACACAACTCAAAATATTACTTTTAAAAGGATTCAAGCAATTCTATCCATAGAACTCTATGGATGCGTGATTTTAACACAAAGTACCTCAAATGCGTCAAAATCCACAAGGCAAAACAGCCGCAGAGGAAGGAAGCATCGGAAAAGACAGCGATGCATCAGTTCCTGAGTGCTTGGGGAGGCGATGCGACAGTTCTGCTGCACGCAGGAGAAATGGTGCTTCGAATCCGCACTGTAGGGGGAAGTGATGCATCGATATCCAAGATGGTTCTGGTCTGCAGGTGATGCGTCGGAAAAACCTAGTGCACAGGTGCGGACGCACTGGAGGTTGATGTGGTGGTGGCAAACCGGTGCTGCGTCAATTTCTTCGGCCGCGGTCCCACGATGCGTTGATTCTTCCAGCTTCACAGCAGGGCCTGCGTTGGAGTCAGTGTGAGGGTCTCGGACTTTAGAGACACGGTGCGCTGAACTTGGGCTGTGATGGTTTCTTCGGCTGCTGACAGGCATTTGTGATTCGCTATTAAGGAATATGTAGGAATCGCATTTTTTTTTGCAAAACCAACCTTGCATAGGGAATTGCGACTCCTTAATAGGGATTCCTTAATATTCGCTATTAAGGACTCGCAATTGGCACGAGAAGTCAGGCTCGGTATTTTGCTTGATGCATGTGGCCCAAAGTCTTTTACCTATGTGTTTTGGTTTACAGTGGATTGGATGTATGTGGTTTGGAGTGGAATTATGTGGGTTGAATTGGCATTGTTAGTTGTGGAATTGTGTGGTGTGCGATGTATTTGTGTAGTGGAATTATGTGGCATGCTGAATAGATAGGGGTGAGAGCTGCACAGAATAGATAGAAAGGAAGATAGAGAGGGATAGGCAGTTTGTGCACAAAGTGGTGAATGAACTTAAAGACAGAGGAGCAGAAAGAGTGTTGCGAGAAAGAGAGGGACAGTAGGATATAGATGCATAAAGAGGGTGTGACTGTGTACCCAGAAGACACCCCAAGAAGAATAGAGCGTGTGTTTGAGGGACGGAAATCTTGAAAAGGTACAGGAAAGCAACTGTGTTCGAAGACCTGAAGTGAACCAATATGAGAGAGGTGGTGAAAGTGCGTGAGAATGCGAGAGAGAGGTGTGAGAGAAAATACGAGAGCGAGAAAGAGAGAAGAACAAGTGGGAGGGGCACCTGGAAGTGTGGGGGGAGGCGAGAGATGGACAAGTGCATAGTGCGAGGAGGTATAGGAAGGTAGCATGTATGAGCAGACATTATAGAGAGGAGACAGGAAGTGTAAGGAAGGGATGAGGGGGGTAGTGGAATTGCAAGATGAGAGGGAGTAGTGGGAATTTGAGGGAGAGATGAGGGGTGGTGGGTGTGTTAGGGAGAGATGACAGGGTTGGTGGAAGTGTGAAGTAAAAATGGGTTGTATTGGAATTGTTTGTTGTGGAATTGTGTGGTGTGGAGTTGTGTAGTGGAAATATATGGCATGGCATGCTGTGGAGTTATGTGGATAGTAATTAAATGGTAGTAACTGTAGTGGAATTATGTAGAGTGAGATTGTGTGTTATGGAGTTAATTATTGTGTGTCGTGGAGTGGCATGTGTGGAGTTCAATTTGGTGGCGTGCCGTTAAATTTTGTGGCATGATGTTGAATTCCGTGGTGTGTATTGGAGGTATGTGGTGTGTTGTGGAATTGGGTTGTGTAGTTGAAATATGTAGTTTGGTGTGGAATTATGTGGTGTGTATTGGATTGTCTCTGTGATTAACTGTTCCTTCTCCTTAAAAAGAAACTGTGTTGACAGGGCCGCACTTTATGGTCCAACCCCTTGTTTGTGTGGGAGAAATAATGAAAAGAATGAATTCATTCGCACCCTTTTTTGAACGTCTCTCGTTTCCAAGTGTATTTGATGTAACTTTCCAGAGCCAAGCTTGAAATGAGGCTTTGCAGTTTGTGTTTTTATCCCTTTCTTGTAATATGTTTCTATGGGTGCAGTGGTTGCTTTTGTTGATGAGATGCATCTGGTAGATGTGCATGTGTCATTTGTTTTAGGATGTGTGTGGTGTGGTCAGTTGGAGCGGTAATTGTGTGTACAGTGGATGGGGGTGGGGTATAATATAAGTATGGGGAGTGATGTGCAGCAGATGTGGAACCAGAGGATGCCCCAGTGCGTGTGTTTGTGATGGATGTGTGCATATCCTGCGATTGGTGTTTTTAGGTCTAGTGAAAGTTATAGTGCAGTGATTGTGTGTTTGACCGTGAATTGACCATCCCACGAGAGGAAAGCCCTTAGAGAGAGCTCCCAGTCCCCTATGAATGAGGCTGGCCTATGAGACCAAAAGAGGGTGGACAAGGGCGAGGAGGCTGGCCCCATGAGATATTAACTTGGCTCTTTGTCGGGGTCTCTTCATCCACTCCTCCTGCCTTTTATGGCACTTGTCACAAGTCAAAGCATGAAAAGCATGGAGGGCTTGCAGGGGGCAAAGACAGGCTTTCACGTTGTAATGGCGCTGCTGCTGAGCCATCGGTGAGAGATGATGGACCCTGAAAAGCTGTTCACAGCCCATTAAATTCTTGTTTGTTGGACAAAGGCAGTCTCAGGGAGCGGGCAGCCTGTTCCTGCCTATCTTCTGCTACCATACCTCCAGACCGCTCGGCTCCTTCTGTTTGACCCCCGCCTGAAAGATGACAGGCGGGAGGTTTACAGGAGTGCTGGGGCTATTAGAGCCATTTCCCTTCCTGGCCTACCTGCTGAGAGCGCTACTGCACCACCGCTGCTCCCTGCTGGCCTCCTCTGTTCCCCCTGAGATAGGCATCAGCAGAGAGAGCATCAGGGAACACCATCAAGGGGCAGAAAGGCAGAGGCAGCAAAAGCAGCAACCACTGCCAAGTAATGGCGTCATTACTTGTGTACTGTGCCCATCTGTAACGAAACTGGTGCTCATGTAAAGCGCTCTGATACCTGATGTCTCGGGTCTAGTTCGTACTATATAAAACTCTAAAAAAAAAAAAATTACCAGCCGATTCAAAGCACAGAGCTTTATTGGCATGACAAATATAAACATTAATGTCTGGGACAATAGCGAAGTGGTCATGATGCTTGTCTGCATAGGTCCGGTTGGGCACATGCTGCTGCAGTGCCAGAGGACGAATTGAGGCCTAATGGACAGACGTTCGGTTTGTTAAATGGGGAGATCTGGGCTGTCATCCCGGCGTCCTCACTTATAGAACATGTGATTCTGGGCAGATTCATTTATCTACCTGTACTTTATTTTCCCTACCTGTTAAAGTGAGTCAGATCTGTAAATAGTGACGTATTCATTCCCCACCTAAACAATTCTCTCCCTTCCCTCCTGCATCACCCCTCTTTCTAAAGAAGCCAATCAGATACCTCAGTGAGCTAAGTGCTTGCTCCTTAGATCTGTTTGTACTGTACAATCACCTGCTCAATATTCAACAGGTCGGGCTCAGTCTTTAGTCCTTGAGAGCATGATATATCGAGTGCCATTAAGATGTACAATTTAAACGCTTATTAATTACAGTGCTATAAAACCGTTAAATGCAGTAGCGAGCTGTATTTATTAAAAAAATTGATGTTGTAAGTTATACTTCGTCTGATTCATTTTCACACTTGTACACTGTCAAATAAAACAGATGGAAGTGACCTACAGGCAGGTCCAGCTGAGTTGAGGCCTGTGAGGTGCTGATGCGGGGCATGGAAGCAGGCCCTGCTGCAGCAGTTCGCTTCAAGCGAGAGGCTGTCTACTCCCTCCCGCATGGTCAGGATTAACAGCAGGAAAAGAGAGTGGGATGGAAGGGCTGGGGCAAGAGCCGTTCTCCCTGTGCACTGGGGCCAGTCCATAGCCAGAGCAGCAACAAGCGTGCAGAGCAGGAAAAGAGAGTGGGATGGAGGGGCGGGGGAAGAGGCGTTCTACGTGTGGACTGGGGCCAGAGCAGCAACGAGCCTACAGAGCAGGAAAAGAGAGTGGGATGGAGGGGCAGGGGAAGAGCCGTTCTCCATGTGGACTGGGGCCAGTCCATGGCCAGAGCAGCAACGAGCCTGCAGAGCAGGAAAAGGAGGCAAAGGAAGGGGAAAGGGACAGCGAGAAAAGATCAAAGTGAGGAGACCAGAGGGATCCTGCGCCAGCACACAGTGAAAAGCGAAATCAATGCAGCTGTACCTGAAGTTTTGGAAACTGGGTGCCGTGCTGAAACATGAAGCGCAGTGCCTGAGCATTTATAGTTTAAGCCTGCAGGATAATGACACACGGTATGGAGAGGTTACACAGAAGGGGTTGCCGATGCCGATGTAGATATGAAGGCGGGAGGGTGTTTATGGAGTGCGCGCTGATAGGGAGCTGGGCTTGTAGTGCAGGGAAGGGTAGCAGGAGAAAAAGAGTTCTCCCAAACAACAGATAAGCCCATAAAGCAAAAGAAAACTGTGCTTGGCCAGTGCTCTTCAGCCTTCTACGGAAGTGATGTATCGTCTGCACGATCTAGTCAGAAAGCAGCAAAGTAGAGCAACACTGGAATCTACCTATGGCAAGCAGCAGGTGGGAAAAATGTAGTTTTTCAGATCACAGCAGGTCTTGTAGACAGCGCATGCGCGCTGAAGCTCCACCTAAAAACCACCTTTACTAAAAGATGCAAAATTAAATTCTGAGCTCAGACAGCCCAAACTCCAAATCTCTGGCTGTTCCCAATTGAAAGTTACACTTGTAAAATGTTACAAGGCAGCTACAATGATAGTCTATGGGAGAGCTAGTCCTTGCAATAGTGAAAAACGAAATTGGCAGTATTTCACAACCAAGACTTGTAAAACACACCAGTACATGTCCTACCATTCACACACACTGCACCCTGCTCATGGTGGTATATTGGGCCTACCTTAGGGGTGCCTTATATGTAGTAAAAGGTAAGGTTAGGGCCTGGCAAGTGGGTGCACTTGCCAGGTCGAGATGGCAGCTTAAAACTGCACTTACAGACACTGCAATGGCAGGCCTGAGACATGTTTACAGGGCTACTCATGTGGGTGGCACAACAAGTGCTGTAGGCCCAATAGTGCAAAAGAAACAATTGATGGACGGAATGCTGGACAATGCAAACATTCACCCCCAGTCACAAGGATCTGGGTTAAATCCATCATTCTTTTACTCACCACACCACCCCAGTTTGGACCCAGCCATATGCAAATCAGTCTTAACCCTGATCCTTGTGGGAACAGTCCAACCCGAACTGCCAAGCCAGGTCCTCCCTGGACCGGAAACAAGCATACTGGGACCGGTTTCAGGGCATCACCCTTCATCAGCCAGGCTAACTTGAATCCAGTGGTGTAGTGAGCACGGGACCCACGTCTGGGCATACCCTTCCCACTTAGGGCGACAAATGCAAAAGAAACAATTGCTGGACGGAATGCTGGACAATGCAAACATTCACCCCCAGTCACTAGGATCTGGGTTAAATCCATCATTCTTTTGCTCACCACACCACCCCAGTCAAGCTAGCCTGGCTGATGAATGGTGATGCCCTGAATCTGGTCCAGGATGCTTGTTTCCGGTCCAGGGAGGACCTAGCTTGGCAGTTCGGGCTGGACTGTTCCCACAAGGAACAGGGTCAAGACTGATTTGCATATGGCTGGGTCCAAACTGGGGTGGCGTGGTGAGCAAAAGAATGATGGATTAAACCCAGATCCTTGTGACTGGGGGTGAATGTTTGCATTGTCCAGCATTCCGTCCATCAATTGTTTCTTTTGTGTAGGCCCACTAGTAGCATTTGATTTACAGGCCCCAGGCATGGTTGTATGACTGTACAACGAAATCCCTAACACACATAGTGCAGTTTACTAGGGACTTACCAGTAAATCAAATATGCTAATCATGGATAACCAATAATAATTACAATTTACACAGGGAGCACTTGCACTTTAGCACTGATCAGCAGTTGTAAAGTGCCCAAAGTACCTAAACCAGCAAAAACGAAGTCCAGCATAACAGTCAAAAATACAGGAAGTAGAGGCAAAAAGACAGGGGAAATCACACCAGGGATGCAAGGTCTAACAGTCATTTCAACAGAAAATGTGCTGTCTGTAAACTACAGTGTGCTAGCACACCGTGATTTAGTAATATATTTGCAACAGTGTGCTCCAAAATGCATTACAAGCTACATACTAAACCTATACCACTCTCATGCTGAATGAATGTGACTCATTTGCTACACTTGTTCTTTGTGTAACACTTGAATTTTTCACAATCCCTATGACTTCAGAGATGTAATATTGATGGCAGCACCCCCACTCTGAAGTTTTTTCAAGCCCCACTGGCCACAGTTGTGGACCTCTAATATACAAACCAGATAATGTGAGCTGCATAGAACTCATGGGATTTATGCTACACAACATTGCAGCGGTGTGATGTGCATCAATAAGGAAAGGACACAAAACACAAGTGATGAAGTTTATGAGGAACCAGATGTGGGACATTTTGCACATTGACAGATTTTCACTGCCACTATCATTAGACACAACATTCATAATGCTTTCTAATGGTTTCTAAACGTAGCTACACATAATAATTTGTGAATAAATCATTGTATAAAATACTATTGATTTCAGAATGCTAGTTTATGTTTATCCCCACCCAAACACAACCCAAAAATGGGAAGCTCCTTCGTACTCCCACTTTCACCACTTTAGATTCTACTCCCTGGCTGTACCATCTTACTCAGACCTGGTGTTGCTCTGGAACAAGTCCGGGATTTTGTGGGACACTAATATTGTGGACAAAAATATCAAAAGGTAAATATGTATTGATTTTCTATACCTAACTCCACATATGTACCTTGATGATGGTTATATTTTCAAGGTACATACAAGGTACGACCCGGATCCGCCATTTTGTTGATTCTTGTCCTTTCCTTCGGTCCATTAGATTCCATCCTGCCGACCTTCAGACATTTCTCTTTTGCTGGACTGCCTTATCTCTTTCTCCCCCTCAGGTCCCCCTCTCTCCTCTCACCAATCTCAGCCTCCGACTCTTCTCCCCCCCTACCGCTCTCTACCCCTTTTGATGTTTTATTTCTCCGTTCACTCTGTAAATATGTAATATATACTTGTCCAAGCCTAATCGCTGGTAAAATGTAATCCTGAGTAAATGTACTATTTGTATATATATATAACTCTAACCACTAGTATATGTAGTAGACCTTTATACTTACTACCATTCCTATGTGATTTTTAGAGTTTATCCGTTTGTATCTCTTCCTTGAGTGACTTTACAACTTGTACATTTGCAATTTTTTTCTGTTTGTATCTCTTATGTAACTCATGTAATCCTAAATCCTTATGTAACGCAACTGGTTCTTTTGTAAAGCGCTCTGACACCTTCGGGTAATGTTCGCGCTATATAAAAATCCAATAAATAAAAAAATTAAAAAATAAAATATGGAGTTAAGAATACTAAATCTATGCTTCCCTCTGTGAACTTACCTTTCGACATTTTGTTCCTCTATATTAGTGTGCCACGATATCCTTGTACTCAATATTTAAGTGCACAGTGGTATATTTACAAGGAGATAGCACCACCAGAATGTCACTTTTAGCGACGTTCTGGTGGCGATATGCCCTTCTCTATATTTACAACTTTTTGTGACTTAACTCCGCCTTGTAAATACCGCCCCTTTATATGCATCATTTTGCGTGAAAAAGGCGTGCAATGGGTGTTGCTGTGGGCGTTCCACCGCAACACCCATTGCTTTTAGACACTACATGGATCTGCAAATCTGAGATAGTGCCAAAATCGAACCACATGCAAGAGCAGGCGTTAGAATGGCTCAACGAGGAGAAATACTTTTATTTCATCTCGTTTTTGCTTTTTCTATGTGTGCTGCATTTTGTAGCACACATACAAAGAGCAAAACACCATTAATGCTTGTTTATGTGCAGGAAGGTGTCCTGCACATAAACAATCATTAAATAATGACGATTTGCTACTTCTATGTGTGTTGCAGAATGCAGCACACATAGAAGTAACTCTATGGGGCATATGTATAAGGGAAGTGGCGGACCGTGTCGTTAGCGTCCTTGGCTTAACGACAGGCTCCGCCACTTCTGAAACGCAGGGCTGCACCATATTTACAAGAATATGGTGGAGCCCTGCGTTTCCCCCTGCACTGGCGCTAAGTTTAACAGCTTAGCGCTGATCCAGCGCTAACAATAAAAATAATTTCTCCTATTATGCTTTGGTCATCCAGGTGCAATTATTTCTCTAACACACACACTATATCCATATGACGGTGGGGCCCATAACACCGCATATACATTCACTTACTCATTTGTTCCCTGGATTTCCTCCGTCAATGTACCTAGGAGAAAAACGATTCGCTGGAAGGAGACGGGATACCTTTTTTATAATGACATAGTATTTCTCATTTGCTTTTAAGGTATTCCGCTCATTGGTCAATGGACCAACTAGTAGGAATCAGTTGATGGTGATTAAGACCAGCTTAATCGCAATGAACTCTTTTACCATTTCATTATTAATCCTTATGCTAAAGAAAATCACTGAGTCATTTGTTTAAAGAATAATAAAGTTTATATAAAGTTTTGAATGCATGAAATTTAGATTAAGTTTATTATTCAGATCATTGCATTTATCATCATTATAAGAATGGTTTGAAATTGCATGGCACTTTTATTAGACGGAAAAACGAGGTTATCATACTAAGAACTCTATAGATCAACCTATCTATCTCTCTGGGGAAATCCTAATAATTCTAATAAAATCTATCAATAAAAGTTCTCCTAAAGCAGCATCTTTATACTCAACTGGAAAAGGAAAATAACAGCAGCAGCATCAGCTCGTCAGCATCAGCAACCGCAAACTCTCCCATCTACAGCATCTAACTTCTTCAGCATCTCCCGCAGCATCCCGCAGCATTCTAACAGCATTCTCTACCCCTCCCACCAAGAGTAGGTCTTCTTATACCCTAATTCTAGCTTACAGCATAAAATGTTTCTTCTTACATGGCGCGATTCATTCTCATTGGTCAAAAACTCAGGTCCATATACATTTTAATCAAACTTCCTGGTCTTAACCAGTTCCGTGTGGAATGTCCATGCAAGCATCGTTTCCCACAGTTCATGCACTTGCTCATCAGTTTCGATCAGTCCAAATTGTATCTTTTTCTGCTACATTTTATATAACACAGTTCCGTCTATTGATTCAACCAGGCTTCTCACGCTTCTTGCTGATCATCTTGGCACACATCTGCTCAGAAGGGTCACAGCAGCCTTGACCATACTTTCATCTTAGCCTCTCGGCATCAGCACGTGATCATCCCTTTTCCACAGCCTCTCTCCTCTATCACATGGTCTCATCCGCTCATGCGCACTCTAGTAACTCGCGGCCATTTTATATTGCTGCTCGCAGGCCTAAGCGCACTATTTTCAAAGATAAACAAAATGTTATTAAAACAAAGAAATATAAACCCTTTCGTTTCCCTCCCGTCTTTCTACGTACCCCAATTAGGTATTACCTAGCAGAAGCAACATATAAAGCTGTCCCTTACTTACCATCGCTTTATTTTGCAACCACACGTTTTATTTAAAAGCACAAATCATGCATTTATTATTTAATTAGTACGCAAATATTATGTTATGTTAGAAACGTAAACAATTATAAGTCAATTAATTTGCACACTGAATTTCATGTTACCATTAACCCTTTACATACATTGTTGGTTATTTACTTAAACGAACATGTTTATTAATATTGTACAAAAATATTAGGAGGTTAAAATTTTTATATTTACCCTGCTCCATCAGCGCCAACGCAGGCACCCTTGCACCATAGTGCAAGGGTGTCTGCGTGCAGGGGATGATTGTTTATGTAAAGGAAGGTCCCCCTTCCTGCTCATAAACAATCTTGAAATGCCATTTTGTAACTTCTTTGTGTGCTGCTTAATGCAGCACACATAGAAGTTGCAAAACTGCATTTAAAAAAAATTATTGTTATTGTGCAGGACGGGGGACCTTCCTGTACATAAACAATCATTGGCCTTTTGCTGTTTTCATGTGTGCTGCACAACGCAGCACACATGGAAACAGCAAAAACGAGGAGAAATGAAACATTTCTCCTCGATTCGCCAGGTTAAGACCAGGTTTTCCCTGGTCTTTATTCTGGCGCTACCTCCTATTTACGCCTCCCTTGTAAATAGGGGGCAGTGTCAGAATCAATGGGTGTTGCTGTGGAACGCCCCCAGCAACACCCATTGCCCTCCCCTTTCACGCTAAGCATAGCTTGAAAGGGGGCTTATTTACAAGACAGCGTTAAGCCACGTTAAGTGGCTTAACGCTGCCTTGTAAATAAGGCAAAGCATAAGACGAAGACCCTATTGCCACAGGAACGTCGCAAAAAGTGATGTTCCCATGGCAATAGGGGCTTGTACATATGCCCCTATGTGTGCTGCATTCTGCAGCACACATAGAAGTAGCAAATCGCCATTATTTAATGATTGTTTATGAAAATCTTCTGTACATAAGCAATCATTCCCTGAAACGCAGGCACCCTTGCACTGTGGTGCAAGGGTGCCTGTGTTGGTGCTAGGCAGCTAATTTTAGCGCCAGCACTGGAGAAAACACAGGGGTGCACAGTATTGTTGTAAATACGGCGCATCCCTGCATTTTGGAAATGTCGGAGCGCGGCGCTGCCAAATGTGGCACAGCACCACGCTCCGACATTTCATTGTAAGTATGCCCCACAATCTCCTACCCTACCCTCAACACATCCATCATCACCCTCTGGACCGCTCCCTCCCCACCCGGCTGCCATGCTTTCTGCTCTGGGAGAACCAATATATGTGTTAAGAGTGGCCTTCAGTGAGCCTTGCCCACAGGGATTGGGGTTCCCCCGGCAGTCTGTGCAGACCCGTGTCTGACAGCAGGAACAACAGTTGGCAGTGCAAGAGTGTTGCACTTATTAAATCCCCTGCTCCAGGCTGCAGCGAGTAGAAACCCAAGAGGCTGACTGACCTATTATCACTCATTTCCGGTTCGTTCAGACCTTTGGGTACCTCTATGAGACTGTGGAAGGCTGAATAAGCTCTTCTATTTTGTGAAGCTGTGAGACTATAGCGGCGAGTAACTGCATTAACTGTCGCGTAGGCGCATCATAGCCATTACATTAATTAATTGTAAAGATTAAGAACTATTAGACAACACTTGCCAGCAGGTGCTTCCATCTCATTTCTCGATGCTCCAGGCGTTCTCTCTCCCATCCCATTATGTCCGTCCTGCAGGGCCGGTTTTTGGTGCCAGCGGTGCAGTACAATCCCCCAGAGGAACTACCTCTCTAGCAGGGGGTATTTGCCAGGTCTGCTGTCTGTTACGAACACGAGGGAGCGCTCACATGAGGGAGCGCTCACATGAGGGAGAGCTCTTTGCACACAAAGAAAATAGTGCACCTCCTTTACCTTAGAAAAAACTGTTGTGTCGCATAACACCGTGTAGCTGTGCTTCTGGCGTTGACAAAACAAGACAAAAGGTATTAAAACAAACAGAAATAAAAAAGACCCCAGAAAATAAATAAAAAGAATGAATAAAAAAGCAAGTCTGCAGCAGGCAGAGTAGATGAAGCAAACCCTCTCCTGCACCAAAAATGGCAGCACAATAAACAGGTGAGATTGGTCTAGAATCCAGGAGCAGAACTCTGGTGACTTCCAGTACCACCCCCAAGTTCCACAACAGCTGACTAGCTCGCTTTGCATAAATGTGAATGAGATCGCACCTATGCGATCTCACAAGGATTCTGTCTGTGTGTGCACAACTCAAGTACTTTTGTCTTGCGACTGACATATATACATGCACATACACATGTGACCGGTGGGTAAAAATCGGGATCTGCTGATGAAAACCTTTACAATATATCCTGATTTTAAAGTTGCAGCTACATTTTGCAAAGTTTGCTTTGTGCGCGTAATTCTTGCGCTAATATACTTCAGATGGAAAAAAACTCTCTTGTGCCTGGGCCACTCACCATAATGAAATGATTAAAATGTGGCCACCCTCCTGGAGGGGGGAACAGCTAGATGTGCTGCTAACATTGATTTTGACTTTGTGACCAGTCTTGCTGTTTCCTCCGAGGTCTCCTTTTCAATTAAACAATAAATAACAATAAAACCATGGGCATCAGAAGTGCCAGAATGCACATTAGTGAGACCTGATGTTCTAGCCAGGGCAGGCACACGCTGTGTTTCTAGTGAGCAGTAACTCGGGGCTATTAGTGCAAACCATGGCAGGAGTTCAAGCTCTGAGCTTTAATCTGTTTGTTTTCTGTTTCCTGAAAGCATTGTAAAACCTTAATGGTCCTTCCCTCACTGAACATTAGATATATGCAATATGATTGACTCCAGAAAATCAACTACCACAATACCATGAAGGTAGGTACAAGTAAATAAGTGTAAATGTACTATTCCTAATTATATACATATATAAATATATATATATATATATATATATATATATCACTGCACCTCATAAAATCGTTTCACTTCCGAACAAAGTTGAGTGCAGACCTCCAATAGTGCATAAATTATTTATTGCTTAAGTCTTCTGCCATCTTCCATTACGCGTTTCGGCCGTGCAAGCGGCCTTGATCACATGACAGCTCTCACAAAAGTGTCCCGCTTTTTAAAGTGCTAGTGCCACATAAAATCATGAACATAAACAAAATACTTACGACTGCTCATCAATACTCGCATAAATGCTTGTGATGTTATTTAGTTAACGAAATAGCATCCTATTTAATTAAAACTTGTAATATAACCACAATTTTAACAATATAAATATTTGCATAAATAGTCCCCTGCCTTCATATATAACAGTATACATGCTTAAATGCCATGTTTGAGCAGTAATGTAAAGTTCATGAATTATGTTAAATTTTTAAAAAAATACAAAAAAAGGTTTTGGTGCTCCCCTAACGTAGAAATGAAAATGAATCAACATATATTCCAAAAACATGTGCAAGAAATTATATATGTACAAAATATCCAAGATACCAATCTCATTATGACACAAATTACTCATATATTAGTTTATCAGATGAGCTCTCATATTGCTCTTTCTAGAACAAAGTGATCCACTTCCGTTGCGTTTTCACTCATTGCTTAATGCTTGTTGTGCACTGCAGTGGACCCCTATTTAGTCTATAATAACTGGATAGAGTAAAAGTGCCAATGTGCTACAGTACCTGTGATTAAAATGCCTAATGCCAATTAAAGTGCAAATATAGAGAGGACTAGAATTCAAGTTATTCAGGTGTGCAAAGTTAGCTATACAATAATCAATTCAAATATACTTAGTTGAAATCTCCAGATTACATGAGGAGTCAGATAGTGCCGAGAAAACAGTTGTATGAATCATTATACTAATAATAATAATAAATAGACACTGTAAAAACCTTGTTAAAAATGACCAGAAATAAGACACAATGATAAAAATACCCTACGTAAAATAACCAATCATTAAAATCAAGGCTAACTCAGGACTTAAAATTGTATAAAATTTGCATAAAAATGATTTCATACCATTAAATTCCTAATATTGTAGGTTGACAGTTGTACTACTAATGCTCAAAGAAGACTTTAACAATTATAGGAAAGTATGGAGATCTTCTGTAGCGTTGAGCCCGCCAGGGTGTTTAGAATCGAACTCTAGTATATAACTGGTCTCTAGGCGTCTCAATTTCGCTTCCCTATCACCCCCTCTTTTTAAAATGGGGATGGCTCCGATGGCAAAATACTTAAGATGCTGTGGGTTGCTATCATGTACAGACTGAAAATGCCTTGCAACTGGGTAATTCTGATCTTTGTTAATTATCGCCCTAATATGTTGTAAAATGCGTTTGTGGACCGCCAGTTTGGTACTTCCTATGTATTTCAAATGACAGTCACATTCCAAGACATAAACAGAATATTCAGTCTTGCATGTTAGATGTTGCTTAATTTCCCTAACTGTATTGGAAAAAGCAGTTGTAAAAGTTTTCACATTGGTTCCAAACTGGCAGGCCTTACATGATAGACATTTAAAAAAACCCTTTCTTATTGTCAACCACATATCCTTGCAGCAACTCTCCTGACTATTTTTGACCAACATATTACCCATACTCATAGATCTTCTGAAAGTAATAGAGGGATTTGAGGGCATCTGGTCACCTATCACTGGGTCATCTTGGATAAAGTGCCAATTGCGTCTTATAATACTCCTCAGTTGTTTCTCCTGTTTTGAGTATGTTAAAATCAGTCTTACAGGTTGTGTACTCTGTACAACCACTCCCTGGGATGATTTAGAGTTATAGGCAAGGAGATCCCCCCGAGCCCTCGCTTGAGATTTTAACATAGCGGCATCCACTGTTGATGTACTATAACCCCTGGCTAAGAATCTATTACGACTTTCAATTTGCCTAATCCTCGCATCCTCTGGATCACTACAAATGCGTCGGATGCGGAGCATCTCACCGTAGGGAATGCTCCTGATTAAATGTGGAGGATGGGCACTTGATGCATGTAAAAGTGTATTACCTGCCGTGGGCTTTCTAAAAAGGGTAGTGGTTAAAACATTATTTTCCACTAAAATTTGAACATCTAGAAAGTCAGTGAGTGCCTGCTAATGGTAAAAGTGAATCTAAGGTTAAAATCATTCTGATTAATTTCATCTATAAATTTTTTGGCACTTTCCTCACTTCCTCGCCACACAATAAAAAGATCATCAATAAAACGTAACCAGGAGACAATATTAGTGGTATATGTATGTTCATACTTGCGCATGAGGACCAGTTCCTCCCACCAGCCCATGAATAAACAGGCATAACTGGGGAGAAGCTGGCCCCCATTGCAACTCCCTGAATCTGTTGGTAAAACTGGCCATTAAAAAGGAATAGAATGTTTTCTAGGCTAAAAAGCAACATGTCTAACAACATTCGTGTATGTTGTGCATACATCATAGGTCTTGTGCTAAGAAAGTACTCCACAGCTCTCAGTCCATCCCGGTTTCTAATACAGGTGTATAAAGAACACACATCCAGTGTTATAAGTAAAAGATCAGAATTCCAAGACAGATCTTTGATTTTGTTTAAAAAGTCACTTGTATCCTGGACATATGACTTGAGTTGCTTCATGTGCACCTGCAAAAAATAATCTATGTATCTGGAAAGGTTCTCCAGTGGCCCATCACACGCTGCAATGATGGGTCTGCCTGGCGGGTTCTCCATACTCTTGTGGACTTTGGGTATGAAATAGATAGATGGCACCAGCGGATGTTCTTTCTTGATGAATCTATACTCGTCCCAACTGAGGAGCCCTAAACTTTTCCAGGCCAACAGATTTTTGAACAGGGAGTCCTGAGTGCTCTTATATTTAAGTGGAGTACTTTTCTTGTAACATTGAGGATCATTTAATTGGCTGTATGCCTCCTTCATATAGTCTTCCATAGGCCAAAGGACAATATTTCCGCCCTTATCCGAAGTTCTTATCACCACATTTTCCTTTTGCAATTTCAAAATCAATTGATTGTATTTCCTCTCCCTGTTGGTATATGTTTTTTTCGATCTATTGGTGACGTGATTTAATTTTTTGATCTGGTTAACAACATGGTCACTGAAAGAGCCAAGTCCATCCCGGGCCATTAGGGGAACAAACTTAGATTTCATTTTGAATGGCGTTTCTGGTCTGGCCTGTCCCCCCAGAAAGGGCATATCCTGGCTATGCAATTCTTCTCCATCTGCCAGTTCACACAAGTCCCGGTATAAGCCTATATCTGAGACTGCTAGCCCCGGAAAATCCTTGCTGGTTCCGGCCTTTATGCTTGTGGCTGTCGATTCAATTAGTGTCCTTTGTTGATGGAATTTTTTAAGTTTTAGTTTCCTAATGAATTGATAAACATCAGCTCTCGTTCGGGTATATTGGAAGTTGGATTCAGGGCAGTATGATAATCCAAGTGAAAGTAATTGGGTTTCAGCCACTGACAGGTCGATATTTGCTAGGTTCACGATAGTATTCGCCTCCTGTTGTTTTGTTACATTGTCAGTGCATGCCGGGTCTGTAGTTGGTTTTCCTAATTCCGTTTGGCTCGACCCCGGCCCCGCTTCTTGGGTTCTCCATTTCCTGCGGGCCTGGCGTCTCCCCCTTCGGGATTTTGTTTTGTGACCATCCCTTGGTTGCGTGGTCTCAAGGTGTCCCTTCTGCCCTGCTTTAAAATATCTAACTCTTCCCCCAATGTGAGCTTGATTCCATGCTCCACATTCCTTCCGGTACTTTCATTATCCGATTCACTCTCGGGTACTGAACTTACATATATATACATACATACATACATACATATATATATATATATATATATATATATATATATATATATATATATATATATATATATATATTTATTTATTTATACTAGTTACGTATAGTAAATGTATCCTACTTATTCATACTTACCTTCAAATATTGAGGTAGTCAATCTTCTGGATATGATATTGTGCGTTATATTGTTGAATACAGACCCCCAGAAAATTGTGATCCAAGACAATCAAGGACAGTATAACGAGGGACAAAATATAGAAAGGTAAGTGGATATAGGGAAGTATTGATTTACTTTCCCTAACTTTCCCAATTACCGTACCTTGATAATCTTTTGCCAAGGTACATGTATGTGTTGTTAGGTATGGAAAATCTAAACTTACTACCTGTCGATATTTTATTTTCAATATTTTATCCTCAGGATTGTGTCCCTTCTATATTCTCGTGTCGATATTCAGGGTGTGCACCGGTATTTTAGTACAATGATATTTAAGACTCGACATTATGGTAGAATACATAACACACTTGAACCTCTTTCACTCTAATATAGCCTTATAGCCAGCCGTAGTGGGCTATACCGGCCATTTAAGGCCCGCTCCAGCGTTAAAGGCCCGAGCCAAAACTTCGGCTTGGGCCTTTAACAAGGGAGCGGGACTTTAATGGCCGGTATAGCCCAGCTATGGAGGGCTATAAGGCTATTAGAACATTCTGCCACTAGAGGGCAGAATGTTCTAACAAATAAAACAAAGGCTTCTCGGAGCCCGAAGGGGTTTAAATACCCCCGGGCTCCGAGAGGCCTTTGTAAAACAACATTGGAATGTTGTTTTGCGGCCTTTTACCGGCCCGTAGAAGCTCGGAGCACTCCATTGTATTCAATGGAGTGCTCCACATTCCAATGTTCTAATCTTCTTTCTAATTCTCCAGGCGGTTCATGGCTTACCACCACATGTGATCCCGATCTGCTTCCTCTATTATTAGCTCTTCCCAAGCGCCTTCCTCCACAGTTATCTTTACTGCCTGCTGCTTCTACCTGATGAGCATTGTTCACTGATCTAATTCTATCTGGTCTCTTACCATTAGGCAACAAGTCTCATCTTCCTGCACCTCTTCTCTTCTCTGACACGTTTCCCTGAGGTACGCTTCTTTTCCATGCATTCTTCGCTTCTCTCCTGAGCCACTTGTTCCACAACCCGTGACTTTTGCGACCGTTTCCCTTGTCACTCTTTTCCATTGTACTTTCCTCTGCTTCCCTTTTCTCATGTCTACCCTTGCTGTTGTGTCTCTTCCCCCAGATGCTACGCTTATGGATGTTGCCCACTTATTCTTCACCTTGCACTTCTTCTCTTCTGTGAGCTCTCCACTTGTGTCCCCTTACTCTTCTGTTCCTAGTGCATGGTTGGTACTCCTAGGCACTAGGTTCTAGAAGGTGGTTGGTACTTTCTGGCATAGCCAGGTGATAACATGGAGATTCCCAGGGAGAGCCAGGGGACCCGAGTTTGGCTTGGACAGAACAGATTTATCTAAGTGTCTTCAGGGGAGTTTGTAAACAGAACCACATTGCGGCGCACAGATGGACGTGGTAAGGGGGGCAGGTGAGTAGGCTTCACCAGCAGGTTCGATAACACTGGCGTGGGCAAATATATGTAAAAACCTGCCATAGGATCCCCATGCAGGAGAGAAATACATACAGTTCTGGCAGTACTAAATACCATATGCAATAACTATCACTATAAAGATTCTGGAACAAGAAAGTATACCAGAACATTGGTTTATTTTCTATATCTCGAGTAAATGCATTAGAGCAAACAATGTATCTGTACACTGTAAAAGTGGGTCCAGTGAGGTGAGTTTCTGCTTTGATGCATCAGAGGTGTGCACTCTTTCTTTTGGTAGTTATCCTGAGAGGTTCAGGGTGTTGAAGAGCAGGAACGTAGTGTTGCAGATAGACTGCAGCCTTAGCCACAATCTGGGTAAGTTTGCATCCAGAAGATAAGCAGGTTGATGAGCTCTTGTAATGCATGGCCTCAAGTTCTTCTAGTACTGGCTGGATCTTGAAGCAGGCAGGCAGCTGGCTACCAGGGCTAGTCTTCTAGGCCTGGGTGGTGTGCAGTACAGGCAGCCTACTACAATTCCAGGAAGGCTCTGCCCTCCCCTGGCACCCTCAAGATTGCAGGTGTTGGTGCTTAGGTTTCCCCAATATGTATGAACTCCCCTTTATCAGCACAGCATGGACCTACCCATCTTATGTGCTGGAGAGAGAACTGGCAAGCACCAAGACTCGAGTGACTGATGAACAGCAGTGTTCCAGTCTGTCTGGTCTGACTGGCTGCTATTTTAAGGCGATGCAGTACTTGCTGGTGAAGAATTAGAGCCTGATGTCTGTTATTATTTTGCAACAGTAATTGGTGTTTTGGATACAAACACCTTTTTAAAATTATTTCACGATTTCCGTTTTCTCCTGACTGATGGGAATAATTTTCTAAGAGCTATTCTGAGCCCTATATTGTGTTAGTGGCCTTATTGCCAGTGGTAGATAACTATTTACCACTACTAATAATCCACTTACAACATTTGGTGTTCCGCGGCGTGGATGAGGACTTGTGTTTAAAAAGTACACCTTTCAGTGAAGTGAATTAAGTTTTTAAAAAGCCTCTAAATTGTTTAGAGCAAAACTTTAGAGTTTGATTTTTGGAATTTGGAGTAAAACTGTTTATAATCCATTGTTTTGATTTTTCCAATTTGTTCTAAGTCTGTTGTGCTGGTTGTTGTGACCCAAAACTAGGGAACCATGGAACTAGACCTGGCTAAACTGTCTAAACTCAGGATGGCTGATCTTAGGGTACAGTGTAGGCTTGGGGGGCTGCCTGCGTCCAACAAGATTAGGAAGCCAGGGTTGCTTAAGTCCCTTAGTGCCTGGACTGGGGTAGCTGAGGAGATTCAAGGGGGATGGAGGGTCTCCCCCCCCAATCTCAACCAAAAAGAGGATGAGGATGGTGCCTCTTCCATTTTCTCCAGTGTTACCCAAATGATTCCAGATGGTGGGAGGGGGAAGGGTCCCCTACTTAGGAACCACCACTGTCACTTTGTCATGTCCTTTAGGATAGCCCTGTCATGTATACTCCATTTTACATACAACATCCCATCCACACGACTATAACAATTCTAAACCGGTGACCTTTTACCTAATAGCTTGCTCCTGTCTCTTCAACACCAGGCTCTTAGTCTTCTATCAGAATGCCTGTACCTGACGTACATAAACATGTCCCCAGGCACGGCAGATTTATTCTGTATAAGGGTCACCACCTTTTTTTTCATCCTTGGCCAACAGCCAGCTGTGCATGATCGCACTTGTTTAGAAAAGCATTGGTGATTGTTTTCAAAACATCCATGGTTGTTTTAAAAACATATCGATTCTGGAAAAAACCCTGGAGTGACCACTTTAGTATAAACGACCCTCACACCCCCCTATAAATTAGAGGAGAATTCCTTCCAAGCTGAGATGGGGGTCCTGCATGCCGAATCTTCGACACGCAGCAGTCTGACATCCCTTGAGGGTTGTCATCCTCGACGCAGAGACGGGGTCCTTCGTTCTAAACCATCAGGTGAGGGGCTGGTTCATCCCTGGGGGTTTCTTGGCTACAGATACACATAGCTATATGCATATACACCTACACATCTAGGTTAGGCTAGCTACATTTTAGCAAATTACTTAGGGTGTGCGTTTTAGGAATAAGCAAGTGCTACTGTTTTTATCTGAACTGTTTCTGTTCATCTTATTAGCACTATGGTAAAAATGTATCTACTATTCACTATATTGGTACTAGCAATCTCTTTTGTATGCTTCTGTCTACTGATTGTCGCAGCACGTATGTTTTACACCAGATTGTCGCTGGGCCAATAAATAATTATTGAAACATTATGATCGCCAACCTGTGTATTTTCTGAGAGGAAGAAAGCTCGAGTGTCTGAGCGAAACGTACTGTACTGTTTTCCACGATCCCTGAGGAATCAAGGTTGTCATGTTCAGTGGTTGCCAGAAACTACCTACACCACTGTAGAATACAGGGGGGTGGTAGTGGCACTGTAGAGCTGGCTGGTCTAACGGCTGACATATCCTGTGGGGGTGTCCGAAAGCGGTTGGGACACCAAGCCCTCAGTTTAGGTCATCAAAAACGTGCAGGTCCTGGGGGACTCCTAGGAACTACACAACAGCTTGCAGCAAGAAAGTTTGAGGCCCAATTAGCTTTGATGGCTTTGGAGCAGAGGAAACTGGAATTGGTTGAGCAGAAGTGGTAGTGGGAGGAGGTGATAAAACGAAATGGTGGCAGTGAAAATGATGAAGAGTTTGAGATGTCCAGGGGGGGATTTGAGCCCAAACTTCCCAAAGGTATAGTACCCAAGTACACAGAGGGAAGTGGCATTGATAAGTGGCTAGCAGCCTTTGAGAGGCCCTTAGGATGAGTAGGGTCCACTCTAACTATTGAGGTGTTCTCCTGTGGGAGTTGATTCCAGTAGCTGGGAGGGATAGGCTCCCGACCCTGAGAGGGGAGGATACAGAATCATACCAGCAGATGAAGACATGCTTAGTTGAGACATTTATTTAACCCCAGGTGAAGTTCAGAGACACCCAGAAAGTGAACACAAACTCATGGGTAGACTTTTTGGACATCTCACAGAAGGCAGTGGAAGGCTGGATTGTTGGTAACAATGTTGACATATATGAGGGATTGTATAATTTGTTTTGAAGAGAACACATTTTGACTCATTGTGCTGAAGAGAAGTTACGCCAGTACCTAGTGGACTCAAAGCTGTCTAGTCCTAGAGACCTAGTCAAGGCAGCTAATGATTGAGTGAGAACCTGGGTTTCCAAACAGCACCAGCGGGTGACCAGAAGAAAGGAGGGCAGGTCCATCCCCAGGGGAAAGCCCAGGGAAAAGAAGGTCAAAAGCAGAAGGAGTCCTCCAAAGACCCACAAAAGCCTGAACAAGCGGGGGAGGGGGAGGGGAGCTAACCCAAATTCAGAAGGAGGGGGTATCAGGTGAAGAATGGTAGGGTCTTTGATCCCTCAAAGGTGGGTAAATGCTTTGACTGTAACCAGCCAGGGCACAAAAAGGGAGATGCTGTCTGCACCAAGAAGCTCTCCCCTAAAGGGCCACCCCCAGGGATTGCCTGTGTAAGTGTGGGGGTGGAGAGTGGTGCCCCAGAGAGGGGTAGGCAGGTTATCAACCTTAGTGTCCCTGTGTAGGATGAATATTGCAACCTTTGTTGCCTTGCCTCCAAACATGGATAAGTATAGGTAGTGATCTGAAAGTTAAGGGGGCTGAGGTGGAGGCTATCAGAGAAACAGGGGCTATTATAACTATGGTCCTGGATGAGTTGGTGCCTCAGGAGATGTTGCTACCTGGTGAGTTTCACCAGGTTACCTATGCAGACAGCACTACCAAACTCCATCCTATGGCTGTGATGGAATTTGAATATGGAAGTGTGACAGGCTCTATGGAGGTAGCTGTGTCTCTGGTGCTCCCAGTCTAGTGTTTACTGGGCAATGACCTTGAAGCATCTGAGTGATCAGAAGTGGAGAGGGGTCTCCATATGAAAATATTGGAGCCCCCTGAGTGGGAATGTGTTGTGACTAGGTCACAGACTACCCACAAAGGATAGGCTTGACACTTGGACCTTGGAACAAATGGCCAAACATCCAAGGAAAAGGGCATTGGGCCAGGTGAACCAGCCCTGGGAACTCCAGAGGTGCAGGAAGAATCTAACCCTGATGGGGAGAATCTGGCCTCTGAGGAAGGGACTCCATCCCTGCCAGAGCTGTCAGATTTGGCAGAACTGACAGGAGCAGGTGTACCCTCCAGGGAAGAGTTCAGTAAGGGACGGAGAGACTGTCCCACCGTTGAGAGCTTGAGGCGGATTGCCTCTAAGCAGGAAGAAGGGGATGACAGTGGGTTTCACAGAACCTACTGGGAAGATGGATTGCTTTATACTGAGGCCAGAAACCTCAAGGAGGGGGCCACCAGGAGGTTGGTGGTGCCCCAGAAGTACAGAGAGTTCATCCCGACTTTGGGTCATGATATCCCCTTGGTAGGACATTTGGGACAGACAAAGACATGGAACCGGTTGGTGAACCATTTCTCCTGGCTCCACATGTCTGAAAAGGTAAAGGAGTTTTGCAGCTCCTGTGTCACCTGTTAGGCCAGTGGCATGGAAGGGGGCAAGTCAAAGGCACCCTAATATCACTGCCAGTGGTTGCGGTTCCATTTGAAAAGGTGGGGATGGACATTGTTGGTCGTCTGGACCCACCTACTGCATCAGGGAATAGGTATATCTTGGAGGTAGTTGACCATGCCACTAGATACCCTGAAGCAATCCCTCGTAAAATCACAGATGCTCCTGAAGTGGCTAGAACACTGCTTGGTGTGTTCACCATAGTGGGTTTTCTGAAAGAGGTGATGTCAGATAGGGGCACAAATTTTTGGTCCAATTATTTGACTACTATGTGGGATTGAGTGTGGTGTCAACTACAAGTTCCTCCCCCCACCTCATCACCCACAGACAAATGGTCTCGTGGAGAGGTTTAACAAGACCCTGAAGGGCATGATCAATGTTTTGTCTGAGAAACTCAGGAGGAGATGGGATGTTTTCCTCCCATGACTACAATCAGCCTACAGGGAGAGTTCACAGAAAAAGGTTGGTATCAGTCCCTTTGAGTTGTTGTTTGGACACCCTGGGGCAGATTTACAAGCCCCTTGCATCATTTTTGTGCTGCTGTTGCGTCACTTTTTGTGACGCAGCGGCTGTGTAAAAATGCGGCCTATTTACAACATGACGCATCTAGGGAGAGGCGTCACGTTGTAAAGCCCTGCATCACATTATACCTGCGTCAGGTACAATGTATGCAGGGAGGGCGTTCCCACGCAAAAAAAGCCTCGTAGAAGTGACGAAGTGAAATCTACAAGATTTCACTGCGCCACTTCTACGACGCCACTGCGTCAAAACCTTACGCTTGCTTGGAGCAGGCGTAAGGAGTGACGCAGCACAATGAGGATAGGCTTCCCCATGTTTTGCTGGAGTTGCGTCGTGCTTGCGACACAACTCCAGCAATACGTGACTTTTGCGCCAACAGATGCGTCAGAATTTCTGGCGCATCTGTTAATCCTTGCTCCATGGTGCGCCGTATTGTAAATACGGCACATACATGGTGGCGTAAGGGTTTCTCAGGGTGACGCAGGTAAAGTGACACATCTCTACAGATGCGTCACTTTCTTGTAAATCTGCCCCCCTGTGAGTGGGCTATTGTGCCTGCTGAGAGAATCTATGGAGAAGCCTCTCAAAGAAGCAAAGGACAATGTGCTTGATTATGTGCTAGGCCTGAGATCAAGAATGGAAAAAGGACATGTATAAGGCAAGCAGAAAACTGAAGGCTAGCCAGGAGCTAATGAAGCACTGGTATGATCAGAAGGGTACTATGCCTGAGTATTATCCAGGAAAGTTTGTGTGGGTGTTGGAGCCTGTGGCTCCCAGGGCTCTCCATGACAAATGGAGTGGGCCCTATCCAATCTTAGAAAAGAAGGGTGAGGTTACCCATTTGGTGAACGTTGGCACCCTCATGAACCCTGATAGGTTCCTGTATGTGAATAGATTGAAACCCAACCATGACAGGGCAGATATGACCATGTTACTGGTCACTGATGAGGGAGTGGAGGAGGAAACTGAATCAGTGCCTACACCTCCTCTCCATATATGTGTAAGATTGGTCAGTGAAGGGAGTGGTACTTTCTCGCAAATTGGTTCTCTTTGACCCCAGGCATTATTGAGTGGTGTGGGCACCACATTGACACTGGTGTTAGCCTGTCAAAAATAAACTGTACAGGTTGTTTGACCAGGTCAGAGCCAGCATTAAGGCTGCGGTAGCTAAGATGCTAGAGTTTTGGGTAATTGGACCATCTGAAAGTCCATGGGCCAGTACAGTGCCCTCACAAATGGAGCAAAGGAGAGGTCAGCATTCTCCACACCAGAGGGACATTATCAGTTCAAAGTAATGCTCTTTGGCTTACAGAATGCACAGATTGCACCTGCCACCACCCAAAGGTTGGTGAACTAGGTCTTGTCTAGGTTAAAGCAGCTCAGAGCAGCTTATCTGGATTACATAGATGTATACAGTTCTACCTGGGGGATCACTTAAGCCAGCTGAGGGAAGTGGTTCAGGCCATGCAGCAGACAGGCCTGACTATTAAGGCAAGTAAGTGCCAAATAGGGCATAGCTCTGTGGTGTACCTGGACCACCTGGAAGGTGGAGGCTATGTACAGCCTCTCCAGGCCAAGATTCAAACTATTTTGGATTGGACAGCTCCTGTCACCCAGACTCAGGTCAGGGCATTCCTTGGACTGACTGGCTACTATAGAAGGTTTGTTCAAAATTGTGGGGCCCAAAGAAGAGGCCCAAAAGGTGGATTGGACCCAGAGTGTCAGAAGGCTTTTGACACTCTGAAAGCTGCTATGTGTTCAGCACCAGTGCTGCTGGCCCATGACTACACAAACTAATTTGTGGTTTAGACAGATGCTTCACAACAAGGGATTAGGGCTGTGTGTTCACAGATAAATAAAGAAGGCCTTGAACAGCCAGTTGCCTTTATTAGCAGGTGACGTCTTCCCAGAGAGCAGAGGTAGCGTGCCATAGAGAGAGAGGCTTTTGCTGTGGTTTGGTCCCTGAAAAAGCTGAGACCATATGTGTTTGGGACTCACTTTCATGTTCAAACTGACCACAGGCCTCTCAGATGGCTCATGCAGATGAGAGGAGAGAATCCCAAGCTGTTAAGGTGGTCCATTTCCCTTCAGGGAATGGACTTTGCAGTGGAAGACAGACTTGGGGTTGCCTGTGCAAATGCTGATGGACTTTCCAGGTTTTTCCACTTAGCTGATGAGGACTACCAGGGTGTAGGTTAGTAACCCATCACCTTTCGTTTGGAAAAAGGGTTATGTTGCAAAGTCATCCTTGTGTCCTGGGCACCCTATTTGTTTTTGAGGGGGACCGGGACCATCTGCGAGAGTCAAGCCACCCACCTTCAAACGCGAGCCGGCCTGGATCTCTGGTTCACCCCGCTGGAAAGCTCTGGAGGTCGGACTTCCATAGTTTAACCGGGAGCTTGTCACAAGGTAAGCCGGCGACCCCCTCACTGAATCCGGACTGGCTGAGAGCTTTGAGGGACCTCGGGAAGAAAAGCACCAGAATAATTTCAAAGTCAGAAGGTAAAAACTTTGACCGAGACCTACTGCGAGGGTTAGCCACGAAGGTCATGGTCGGCCTAAAACTTTGACTTTGTCTCTGTCTAGCATGAGCAGATGTCCCAATAGGCGCTATAGGTTTCTATGTGCTGCATAGTACTAAATCTTTAAAAATTCATATCTCCGGTTCCCTACATTGGATTTTTTAACTTTGGTGCCATTTTAAAGATAAAAATATTTCCTATTTTTATGAATTGGTGTTGGATTTTTATTATGTGTTGTCTCTAAATTATTTACTGAATTGGTGTTTTTAAATGCTTCACATACCTATCTTTGAATTTAAGCCTGCCTGCTCGCAGCCATGCTACCAAGGGTTGAGCATGGGAATAATTTTCTAAGAGCTATTCTGAGCCCTATATTGTGTTAATGGCCTTATTGTCAGTGGTAGATAAATATTTACCACTACTAATAATCCACTTTCCAACAGTGATGTTTAGGTACGTTGTTCAAAGTAGTGTCTTGGTACACTTTTAAGCAATTCTGGATCACTTTGACACATGAAGAACTTTATCCAAAATTATGGCCACTGCCCTCTTAGACCACCAGCCTGTTTGCAATTACATCCATTTTCTGATGGGCTATCCCGCCTCTGGTCACATGCTCTCACAATTAAACTTGATTCTATTGTTATCTATGATTTCTGCTTAATCAGCCTGCTCAGCAAAGAGTGAAACTAGGCAGACCTAACTTCACATGGTCAGAGAATTTTCCAACAGTACTGTGGAACAGTCGTTGACATATCAAACTGAAATGTGAAGTTCACATCTTCATGAAAAAATACAATTTCTGTTTCATTTATAGATGTCTTAGACACCAGGAACAGAGATAATATTGAAATGCGCACTTTGGCTAAAATTAATATGTTCTTGTGATACGGAAGGTGCCGTTATCATATGTTTTGATTTACTTTGGGTGTAGATCGTAGATCTTGTGTAGAGCTTTGGACTGAGCCGACATTTTGAATGTACGTTCATGGCGCTAGAAAATATTTTCGCTCACTTCTCAGCATAGCCGAACTTTACGTGAAATGTGACAACAGTGACAATTATCAGGATTGAACATGAGAGCATGAAAGAACAGATGACTGAGTCTTGCGAAAAAATAATCTGACCGTTATTGAAAATGCAAAACAAAATGGAGCAAAGGTACACACGGGGCAGTATGGAGCAGTAAACGAGGCAGAGAACAGGAGTGAAAGTCGTGATCAGTGAAAACTTAGATGGTTCTGCTCTACCCAATGTCTATCACTACTCAAGAGTTTAGTGTGTATGTGTAAAATGGCTAGGTCCATATTTATCATTTTTCAAGCAGCGCAACGCAGCAAGCTAACTTGCGCTGTGCGAAAGGGCAGGAATACGCCGTACTAAAAATTATATGGCGCATTCCTGTCCTTTCTAGCACTGGTGCACTTTTGGATGTCCAGCAGACATCCTTGCATCATGGTGCAAGCGTGCCTGCGGTGTAGGCAGGATTGTTTTGTGCAGGAAGGAACACCTTCCTGCACAAAAACAATCCAGAGAGGCATTTTCCTCTTTCTATGCAAAATGCAGCACATGTAGAAAGAGAAAAAAACGAGGAGAACTAAAGATATTTATCCTTGGTACGCCTTCCCAGGAGAGACATAGCATTTTGACCCATTCCCAGATTTACAACTAATGGTAAATCTGGAAGTGCACCAGAATTCATGGGTGGATGTGTGGGAATACCCACGCTCCACCCATTGAACACCTCTCTGGAGCAAAGTAACGCAAGGCAGTGTTTTGCGCTTCCTTGCGTTACTCTAAATTTATCAAGCCACACAGGGCCACAAAAGGCTTGATAATTCTCACTTAGGTTTAGCGTCGTTTAGGGCGACATAAAAAAACCCTGATAAATCTGAACCCTAGTTTTTGTTTTGCCCTAGTGACAACTTAGCATAAGATGGAAACTATTGCATTTGAACTCTATGAGGTGGGCCTGAGCAAGAAGTTACACAAAAGTTCACTGTGTCATGCCGCTGTGCACATAGAGTTAAGCATAGAGCACAAAGCGTGTTTTATGCAAAGCAGTGCTTGACAAAAATACTAATAAACTTTACTTTTGCATTCTTGTAGCACAAATAGACTTCTGTATAAATGACAGACTACACTTGGCAATCCTTTTCCAATTAAATACAAAAGCATATACAGCAATTTTAGCTTACTGCTGTTTTTCTGAAGCCTGTGATTTGGGATCTGAATTTCTTACTGTGTATGTGAGGGACTAAATTGTAGGCTTCTGATCCCTCTTGTCTCCTGATTCCTCTTCTAGTTCCTTTCTGGACAGATACTTGACTGAGGGAGGGGTTTCTGCTGTAGGGACTTTTTATTGTTCCATTTCCATTATGGACAGCTTTCATGTTCGTGTAATGGCTGCCTACTGCAGCAGGCTATCAGCTGGCCATAGGAGTGCCCCAGGCATGCCTGTCTGTGCCCATCCACGCAAAGTCAGCGAACCAGGAGCAGTCGCCTACTGATTCAATTCTGATTCACGATTCCTCTGACCGGGTTGTGCTTGTTGTCTGGTTTTCTAGTTGGGAATATAGTTTTAAAATTGTATAAAAAGCAAAAATGGCTTCTAAAAATGCAACTAAATGGAAAAAGTGAGAGGCTCATCAAAACCATTGACTTTAATGTTTAATGCTGTCAAAGTTCTAAATCGGATGTTTTTCTGGGAAACTAGTGGCCCACAGGAGAAGCGAGGTGAAACTAGCCATAATATCAGCGGTGAGCTTTGGATTAAATATTTGGCCGAATTTTATGAGGGCATCTAAAAAATGTACTTGTAAAGAAAGCCAAGCAACAACGGTGGACCTATTAACCGCACCTCACGCACAGTTCCAATCAATTAGAGCTCGATGCACTTCGACTCCAGTACCAGCCATTGTATGATACTGCTGCCAAGCAGAACCAAATTCATGGTGCATCATTCCACTTTGTTCTGCATCTAAAAAGTTACTCAAACATTTGTAAAATAAATGGTCTCATCAAAAATACTAAATCTTATTATGGAGTATTCACAAATATTTTGGAAAAGATCATGTTAAGTGGGTCCATGTTCTACTACCGGTATATAATGCTGTAATGGATAGCCTTATATACACTCACCCTGGCGATAAAATGGTAGTCTATCTAGCAGTCTCGATATTTGTGCAGATATATATTTTTCACCTTGGTATTCTTATATACAACCAAAACACAACATGTTGATAATATTGTTTTGTCAGTTTTGAGTGTATCATTGTGTGAAAAAAAAAATTCCACTTGTTCTCCCCACTTTCCATTCAACTGAAATCTTAGTCTCTAACAATACTATCTTGTCACCATACCAGTGAAGATACACTAATTGTGTCTGAGAGATTATGCTTTCCAGAAAGTAAGTTGGAAGGAGATACCTTTTCTGAAGGAACATTGATACAGCATGCTTTTGTAACTTTTATGGTTTTTACAATGTAAAACCGAATAAAGTTTATAAAATGATACAGCATGCTTTCTTGCCACCCAAAATAAGAAAGATCTTTCACATTTGTGTTCTATTGGCCAATGTGTCAGCAGTGAAACTACTCTGGAAGAAAGATAGGAGGATTCACCTGACATCCACAATAGCTTTAATTTCTGGTGTACAAAAAGCTTTTCCAGAGCTGGATCCCACAAAATCCCACAATCTGAGAAAATTCTCACATGACACATATCCTATTACCAGATGTGACACACAGATGGCTGGGTGATGGGCATGAGCTGTTGTTGGTTGCTGCTACTGCCAGCCCTTGCTACAGGTATGGATGGAGTATAAGGAATTCATAGCAACATGTAGTTATGCTGCTTCAGTGTTGTCTTGTGAGTGGAAGGTCAGATTTTGTTACTTGAGGGGTAGTGCTGGATGAACTTCTTGTAAGCCCTCTGTCTTGTGTCTAACATGCATGGTGTCAGAGGATATGGTGATATTTTCTGGGAGTAGGAATACATTGTGTAGGTGTAAGAAGTTGGAGTATTAGTTTAGGAGGGTGAGAGCCCACCTCAAATAATAATTACAATCCTTGTCAGGGTGAACCACTACAGTCCCTAAATCAGGGGTCTCCAACCTCTTCTGTACTGAGAACTACTTATGTTTAATGAAACACGTATAATTTCAATTTTCTGATATGTATGCTATTTCAGCCAAGCAAAAGCTTGCTAATTTGATAAGCTGGGCTGCACACTGTTGAGCTACTCAGAGGTAGCTGGAGAGTTACAGTAGCTCACAAGCTTCTGGTTGGAGACCCCTGCTCTAAATAAACCTGTGGTTAACCCTTAACTGAGAGGCAATGTGTAAATTATTTATGTAATACTCAAACAATAATAACAACACAAGAAAAAATACCATACCAATTTAGAAAACTAGAGTAAATTTTAACAAATACAATGACGCCAAAACATCAAAAATCCAATAAGTAGAACCAGAGATATTAATTTTTACAATCTGAATACAAGATAGCACCATCTGATCAGTTATCTGATCACGCTAAACTGGGTCAAAGTTAAGGCCGACCGCGATGGTGTTTGGGTCGTATACAGGAACCAGGTTTGACCCGATGAAGAGTTTACCTTCTGACTTAGAATCTTTAATACAGAAAAAGTGATAGTTGAAGGGCCATCAGAGGGTAAGCTGCAAGCTTATCTGAAGCAGGACTCGATGATGGTGGGCTGTTGAATCGTGGGAACTTTTATCAATAAAGATGGGAAAGGTCTGGGGTCTGGAGTCCATGTCCAGGAAGACCTTGAAGTCGATTGTCTTCAGCTCAGTGTAGGACTTAGTAAAGCCCTCTAGAGATGTTCGGATGTAGAAACCTTTTTGGAAGTCGGATCTCCTTCAGCAGTGCACTCTAGCAAGTTCAGGCTGACCGGCGATTCAGATTTGACAGCGGCCCAAGTCTCCATTGGTTCTCCAGGCAGAACGTTGGCAAAGAGTTTCTAAGTCCCACTCCTTGTAGTTTGGGGACAGGAGAAGTGGTCTGCATGTTGCAGGTTCAAGCAAGGCTTTTGGTCCAGATAACACAAAGTACAAGGGAACGAGGAGACTTTGTTGCGTAGGTAGAAATTAGCAAGATTCTTATGATGGATTAATCTCCTTTAATTACAAAAAGGACAAATGAGGAACGTTTTAGCGGTTTTAAGTGACACACATGGGCAGGGACTCATGTAGAACCTGTCTTTTTATAGAGACATGAAATATCTCTTCACAGAGACATGAAAAGCATTTAAAAGAATATTATTGCTCACTGGGGGTGTTTAAATGGCCCAGGAGAATTGATGCACTCGGTAGACAAAAGTAACCGGAGTTTAGAGTCTTTAGAGATCGATGAATCAGGCAAGCAGACAGAAATCATAGTTCAAAGAAAGTGAAACAGGAAAGTGTTTTATGTTAAATGTAGCAGAGATTGAAATATGGCAGAAGGCATGGAGCATATTTACTCCTCTCACTGTCCTCGCGGTCAAGAGATATCTTTATTGTGCATTCACAGCAACAGAAGGAAAATAATTAACTCTTTAACAACCTAGTTGGCTAAAGTTATAAGCAATACCATAGTACAAAATGTATACTCTGCATTGTACAGGGACAAAGGCACAGACATGTTCTGGAATACATGATTTATGTGTTGGATAGCACAATCAGGCACTCCAATTTTTTTTTTCAATATAAGCTTTGGGCCTGCTTCACAAAGGTAAACTTGCACTTTTGTATAAGTTTATGATTGTTTGCTATTCACAAAGGTATTTTACTAGTAGTATTTTTACGACTGCAGAGTCTCCGCAAATAAAAATATACGACTGGCCTAACTTTTTATGTGCGGCGACTCCCCAATTGTTAAGCTACTACTTGTAAAATACTTTTATGAATAGCAAACAATCGTAAACTTACACAAAAATGTACGTTTATCTTTGTGAATCAGGCCAGTTGAACTTAAGCGCTTGTTATGGAAACAACAGAGGAAAATATTTCCATTACATTTCAAAGTGACTGAACAGTTCAATAGTTCAATGCATTCCCCATATAAATATTATAAAGGTATATGGTTATTCATATATTACAGAAATCAATAGAAACCAATAGGAAATATTTTACTGCAACAGCATTTATTTAGTAGAAGCAACATTTATTCATATTAATTTAGTCCTTTTCTAACTATCAGGGCACAGATGTTTTAGCTGTAATTTAGTCAAAAGAGGTTCCCTTTTAAAATTTAATATTGAACGTAATTCTAATTCATATATGCATATTTGCATTCAAGTGCACATCTTATAATAAATCCTGCATCGTTTAGTTTTTCATGTGGGTACTACTATTATAACATAAGGAGCACTAGTTATGCAGAGTGATCGTTTTCTGGGAATTGCACCCATCACCACAATTTTACAAGTGCAGTTCATGTGCTCTAAACTGAGCTTATAGAATGCGATGCATGCAATAACATTGTTTACTTTAGGATACACGTGTGTCTTGTTATTAGTACTTATATGGCAGTATTCGTGGCAGGGAGACTGCATCATCTGGTTCCATGAATTCAGACACTTACCGCTCCACGTCAGAAGTGTAGCCCTCTCCCGGTACCAGGGCAGCCCTAAACTATGCACACACTCAGGGTTCGTCGGTGGTCAGGCAACAAAGTGACACACTGTGTTTAATATCACATCCATGCACTCATTCTTGAAATGTAAACAAGGGGGATGCCTGGTCACTGAACAAGGTAGCTGCTGCTGGGTAGTTGGTATGGCAAGTGACTCATGCTGCAACAGACTTACACTTTCTATCTAAAACCCTGCAACACTGTGTTGACTTGCAGTTTACACAGCATGATATGTTGAGAGAGCTTTTTTCTGAGCTTCATGAAGACAGCCACATTTCAACTTGTAGACAATGCTCTCTGCCTTCAGGTCTCCTTGTGCTGCAGGACCTCTCTGCAGTGTTCAATGTGGTTGAACAAGAGGTTCTACTTCTGATCAGGCGGACCTGGTTGAGACTTAGAGGAAGGGTTTTGGCTTGCTTGTCTCTTGGCTGAGAGATCTGAACAGTTGAGGGTAGGCACATCCTACCCGCACTCTTTCCCCTGCTTTGTTGGTCATGGGAGTTTGGAGAGGTGGTGCCAAAGTCAATAACTCAAACTGCTACAGAGGAAGTAATATTCAAGAGGCTTCTCCATCCTGCAGCAGCCCTTTTCATCAAGTATAGATGGTGGGTGGGGTGATGGTTTGTGATTTATTTCATGTTAATTGGTTCAAAGCCCAAACCCACATCAGTATCACAGGTTGTGGAAACTGGTTGGCTCACTATTTAAGGAGAAAGAGCTCAGACTGGGTCAATAATGCAAAAATAACCATTTACAGCTTCAAGGGAAATGGCTCATAATTGGAAGGGCACCTAAGCCAAGCCACAGAGAAAGATGTCAATGGCTCAGAGAGGACCAAAGGGGCGAGCTAATAACAGTCTTAGATGAAAGGTGGACAATAGATCTTGGAGCTTGTAGTAAGGCAACATAGTTTGGTATTGACCTACAACAATAGTCAGGGTTGGACTGGGACATAAAATAGGCCCGGGGAACCAAAATTAAAGTGGCCCCCATGAGCCAACCAGATAGCTAAAAAAAATGGCCCACATTTGCAATTCAGGCCACTTTTCCACTTGTTCTACTTGAAATTGCATGCATTTTAGTTTGCTGCAGGCAATGCTTGTGGTAATATCAGAGAAATAAACAGCAAAAACTGGCCCATTTGACTTTAAAGCAAGCCCACAAACTGCTCGCATACTTACCTGCCGGACACTGCATGATTGCTCTATTGGCCAGTCCAGCCCTGACGGCAGAGTAAATTATGTCATTCTCGACGAGGGGCAAGCGGAAAGGGGGGAGGCAAAAGGGGCAGAATTGCATTTATTACAAAACTTTGGGGGAAAAAATAAAATAAAACTACTTTTGCTTCTTTTTGCAGAAACATTATTAAACAGGGCTACAAGTGAACCAGCATGCACCAAACGGGCTGGGGTGTTCACACCATTCATCATGCACAAAGATTATCGATGACTCAAGTTCTCTTTTGTACGGCAGGTATCTACCAGGGTCTATTCAAATTCTTTAAGCTCTCTCTCTTTCAGGGTGTGTGAGCTCCTGGACCTTCAAGCACAGAATACATGGATGGTCGAGAGTTATGATAGAGTTAAACACAATTGTGCAACCTGGCTGTCGAACGTCATTTACTGGAGCTTCAGATCAGCTTTCTCCAGGCATTCTCCAGCATGTGCCATTCCACTTTTTCCATCCCTCTGAGTACCACATGTTGTAATGGCGGCGCTCAAGTACTCGCCTCCTGTACGGTGCCATTGGATAAGGTTGGCATGCAGTCTCACTCACAGCTTCCTATTCTGTGGCGTCTCAGCTGCAGGGGCTCCAGAATAAGTCAGCTCTACAGCAGGCAGATCGCCCCACTGGCCACCCTTATTGAATCTTGGGGTGTGAAAGTAGTCTCCTACATGGACGACATGCAGTTGGTGTTCTCTTTTGAAGAACATTCCGTGGCTGCCTTTCATAACTTTAAGGAATGCCTGAAAAATATCTTGGACTGGATGAATGAGAACTGTCTGAAACTGAATGCAGACAAGACTGAGGTCTTATTCTTCAGTCAGGCATCACACCCTCCATCTAATCTCTGGTGGCCCACAGAGCTGAATTCGCCCCCAATTCTGGCAGTTTCTGCTAGAAACCTGGGAATCAGGCTGGAAAAGGACCTATTATTTATGACTTAGGTGCGTCACATCTCCTCTACTTTGCTTCTGAAAGCTGAGATCCATTAAGAAATGTTTACGCTTCCTACCGGAGGAATGCCGTAAGATTACGGTTCATGCTCTGGGGACCTCACAGCTGAACTATGCCAACAGTCTCTATATAGAGCTTCCTGTCTATTTGACTCGCAGGCTACAAATAATTCAGAATTCTGCTGGTTCGGCTGGTACGCCTGCGGCATTATATCTCCCCTCACTTGAGATAATTGCACTGGCTCCCGGTAACCAGGATGATAGAGTTCAAGTCACTGACCCTGGCCTTTAGAGCCACTAGGGACATAGGCCCTTGGTATCTCAGGCAGAGGCTGCATTTATATCACCAGGAATGGGTCCTGAGATCCAACCACCTGTGGCTCCTTCGGGTTACACGCTTTTCTAAAGCCCTGCAGGGTGGCAGGTCTTTTTGGTAAAAATAGCAAAACTCTGGAACCCTTTGCCAGTCCACCTACGCCTGATAGAAACAGAACTGGAGTTCAGGAGGGCTTTAAAAACCTGGCTCTTTATTCAGACATAGCCTCCTGGTCGACCCTTTCGTTAGTCTGCTGTTATCGCTGGGACACCTCTTCGGAGGTAGCCTTGCGCTTTAGAAATCTCTGCTACATTACATTACATTACAGATCCTTCCTGGAAGTCTCTTGTTTCTGCTCACCAGCATGGTGGCAATCTTGGCCCTGAAGCCCCCTCTACATGTTTCCCACCTTAACATTTTCAGTCAGGCATCCTGTGTGTTGGGAGTTGGGAGAGAGGCAACTGCTAGCATACCTCTTTGGCTGCTGGATTTTAGGCATGTCTTAAACAGCCATGGAGTCAACACATTTTATTAGACGAGAAGGTTGGATACATTCTATAATTAGTCAGATGCCCTTCAGATCCTCTGCTTGCAAGCCTCTGTGGGCAGGGGTCTTCTTAAAATGTAAGGCCTGGTCCTATTTTTAGTACCCGCCATATTCTATTATTCAAGCCCTTGTTTTTCTGGGGGATTTTTTGTCTTAGTCTTGGTACTCTGCATTGCCTCTTTGCTAGTTCGGTGTTCAGGGAAGTAGCCAAAAGATGAATTTGGGGAAGGAAACCCCTAGATACAGCTGAAAGAGGTGGAATACCCAGAGGCCACAATGCAACACACAGGAATAGATTAGGTGGTGTGTCACAGCAAGGCTCTAGGAGGGGCAACAGAAGAAAGCATGGCCTGTGGTACTTGTCTGGGTGAGATAGTGCTAAGAGAGGGGAGGAAGTGGGGAAGCTTCAGACCGGGGCTCCACCTGCATAAAATCACCATTTTGCCCACCCATCTCACCACCATGACTGTTGTCTGGTTTACTGGATCTTCCTTATGAGCCTGACCGTCGTGTGCAGCACACAAAACATTGTAACAAAGTCATGGGATTCATTGTGAGGATTAGGTGCTAGAATTTCTGCAACTTAGCAAATGACAGAAATAGAACTAAAAAAAGACTCTTTTAGGCAACCAAGAGGCAGGAAAAGGAGACGTATTTGGGTGGGCATGCATAACTGAGGTAATAGGGCCACTGGGCCTGCAGTGCTTGGCCAGCAGGACTGTATTCTTTTGCTGCACCTGGTGGTGGCTATCAAAGCCTGGGCACATTATCTTTCACAGCACGCCCAAGGGCTGCCTCAAACTTCTTTTGTCTGTCTTATAGTACAGTACTTTGATGTGGGACCAGACCCTTAGATCCTGAGCACGCTGGGAGACAGTGAGGACAGCGTCAAGGATGTAGAGGTCTCCATGCCGCAGCCTTGCACATCAGGCCAAGAATCCAAAAGCCTAGGCACAGATGGGCTGTGGGATGGGCCAGCGCAAGCCAATACCGTTCCAGCAGTCATCATCCATTGGCAATTCAGGCTATTCCCCATTCTACAGCCATTTTGTCAGAACGAAAATAAGAGTTATGAAGTTATATGAGGCAACCTTGTACTCATAGGAATCTGGATAAAACAATACATTATAAACAACAATGGTTCCTTCTGAATCATTCAATACATATTATACAAAAATGAATACTGCTAGACCTAGCATCCTTGGCGTGGTTTCCCCATAACTTTTTGCCTTCAGACCTCCTGTTTTTGCTGACTTCATTTTTGCTGGCCTTAGGACTTTGCACACTTTATCGCTGCTAACCATTGCTAAAGTGCTTGTGCTCCGTGCTTAAAACAAGGTAACATTGACTCATACCCGATTGGCATAGTTAATTTACTTATAAGTCCCTAGTAAAGTGTATCTACATGTGCCCACGGCCTGTAGAATAAATGCTACAAGTGGGCCTGCTTCATTGATTGTGACAGCCACTTAAGTAGCACTTTAAACTTGTCTCAGGTCTGCCATTGCAGAGCCTGTATGTACAGTTTAAACTGCCATTTCAACCAGGCAAAATAAATCTTTTGCCAGGCGGAAACCTTCCTTTTTAGTACATATAAGTCACCCCGAAGGTAGGCCCTGGACATCCCCAAGGGCAGGGTGCAATGTATTTAAAATTAGGACATGTACTTATAAATTTTACATGCCCTGGTAGGAAAAAAACCTTTAAATTCATTGTTCACTACTGCAAGTCCTACCTCCCCCATAGCATAACATTGGAATTACCTTATTGCATTTTATAAGTGTAATTTCCAAATGGGAAAAGTAACTGGTTCAGGTTTGGTGTCTCTGGAATCCTGATGTAAAATCCTAATTTATGGTGAAGTCAGATTTTAAATTACAATTCTGAAAATGCCATTTTTAGAAAGTTGGCATTTTCATGCCCGGGCCATTTTTTGCCTGCAACCTGTCTCTGGGTCACATGACTGGGTGTGGGTGACAGTTGAGCTTTGTGGATTCCTCCTAGACAGCTACACACAATGCAGCTTAGGTGTGACTGGATGGGCCATTGCTAGCAGGATGGGAGGAGAAGCTGGCTCAACCCCACTTACACATGAATGGGCTGTGTCCTGCCTCCACTCAAAGGGATGCATACCCCCTGTAGTTAGTCTGGAGCCAGGGCCAAGAAGGCAGGGAATCTGTGCACTTCAAAGGCATGCCTATAGAAGCTTCTCCCCACTTCAAAGGCACAACTGTGCATAAACGGACCTCAGACATCAACTCTTCAGTATACTTCTGGACCTGTGAATGCTCTGCCAGGAAGAAGGACTGCTGTGTTGCTACAAGGACTGCGACTCCACTGCCACCAGGACTACTCTTGTAAAGGAACTGATGCCCTGCTGTGCTGACCTGCTGCACTTTTGCCTGGGGAAGAAGAACTGGACCTGCAACTTCATCTTGAACCCAGTCTGCTGTCCTTCTTATCTGTGGCTCACAGGCTCTTTAAATCAAGCTTTTGGGCTCTTTGCGAAGGGGCCCATTCACATACAGACTGTGCCTCTCGTACCGATATTCAGCGCGAGTCGCTGCCAGCCCGTCTCTTTGCATAGCAGCGACAGCCCACAAACGTGAAGCTCCATCCCGCCCGTTTGTGATACCCGGCCTGCTCTTTGCACTACACTGACTGCCCCCCACAATGCTCTTCTTACTCCTTGTGACCCTCTCCAACGCGAACGGGACTCATGGCACAAAACTTGAAAAGGTAACACTTCAGCTGAACTAATCTGGGACTGCATCTGACCCACTCTCCAATGTGGTTGTGCCTAAACTTTTGACTTTGACCCAGTCCAGTGCAACCAGATAGCCAGTGGTTGACACTTTCTGCTTTTAGGCGCTATTTTACAGTTTAGTCTTTAAAAATTCATAACTATGGTTCTACTGATTGGATTTTTGTCATTTTGGTCTTGTTTTATTTATTACATTTTACTCTATTTTTCAAACCTGGTGTGGGATACTTTTGTGTGATCTACTGTTTGAAGTGTTGCACAAATACTTTACACATTGCCTCTAAGTTAAGCCTGACTGCTCCGTGCCATGCTACCAGGAAGTTGAGCACAGGTTAATCAAATGCCACCTGAAAAATAGTGTATGGTGCTGATCAAAACCTGAACCTCAAAAAAATCAAGGTATGACTCATGAAGTAAAAGGCTAAGCTTTACCTCTGACCATTCATTGCAACATCACTGCATTTAGAAAATAAAACAAAAATTGAAAGAATGGACTATGCTGTGGTAGTAATTTGTACAAAAAAATCTTACCTGAATGCTTGACTGCCAAATAATAGCTTATGAAGAGATGTACCTGAAAATCATAAACTTCCTTAAATGCAAGAGTGAATGAACAACGCCCAAATGCAAATAAAAGCCATAAAATTGTCATGTGTGCACTTCATTCTTTACACTTAAGAGGAAATATTTTTATGTTAGGGTGCCTAACTTAGAAGGTTATGCAAATGAAGCGGCTAAGGTATTTGGAAGCCAAACTGAGGATTTTGGGTGGCATGAAACTGCCATGTAGCCTGCCAGTATTTGTAAGATCCAAGGGGCATATTATCAAGAAACGGCGTTAAAATTATCGCCGGTTTAGCGGCAGAAAACTGCCGCTAAAGCGGCGATAATGGGCTTGATAATATGCCCGGGAGAATTCCAATAGAAGCCCATTGTCTGGTGTGAACATGGGCTTCTATTGGAATTCTCCAGGGCATATTATCAAGCCCATTATCGCCGCTTTAGCGGCAGTTTTCTGCTGCTAAACCGGCGATAATTTTAACGCCGTGCTTGATAATATGCCCCCCAAATCTCACCTTCAGAGAACTTTGCGCATTCTTTCTCTTGTGCCACTACATTGTCTTGAAACATGTAGCTGCTGTCACTTTGAACCACTTCACAGTACTTACAACTCAGAATATGAGCATCTTTTCAACTTGCATCTTGTTTTGATTATTCTTGTTTTTACAGCACTTTTTAGTTTTTTTGTGGTTTTAGGTCTGTTTGCATGCTTGGTACATTGTTGAGTGCTAATGATATTGGCCTAGTCTGCGCTATAAAGGTGTGTTAAATAAAGGAACACAAAATAATCAGGAAAGTCAGTCTTCGAACACTTATCCTATTTCACAATGTCTATGCCATGTCACCTGCAAAACTAGAGGGAGGCACTTCATCCACAAAAGTAATCATGTTAAATTATTTAGTGACCAATTCATATTCAATGTAATGTTTTATTTGGCTCAGCACATACTCCACATTATTTAGATTGTTTGTAAATCTCAAAGCGATTTACAGTCATGGACATGTATTTTATGATGTAAACTCGCTTTTTCAGGCCTTTCAGTGCAGAAAAAATACACAAAGGGGGAGATTTACTAAGATTTTGTACCGTGTTTGTGTCACAAAAGTGACGCAAATTGGCGCAAAATATGTGTTTCCCAATTTACTTTCCAGCGCTAAAATTGCGCTAGAAATAACGGAAAAGTAATGCGAAGCAGCACATGGCACTGCTTTGCATTACTTTGCGCCTTGGGGGTGTACCAATGGAGGAGTATGGGCGTTCCCATGCAACCACCCATGGTTTCTCACCCTAAACCCAATTTACTAAATAAAGTAGATTGGGTTTAGCGTGAGAAAACTGCGCCCTCTTCAAATTGGCGCGAGGAAGGAGAAATGCTTTCATTTCTCCTTCCTTTTTCGACTTTGCATGCGTGCTGCACTGTGCAGCACGCATACAAAGTGGGAATAGCTTTGCATTGTGTCTGGGCACCGTATTTTGTACAGAAAGGGTACCCTTCCTGTACAAAGTCTATGCTAGACTAATGCACACACCCTAGCGCTATGGCACTAAGGTGTGTGGGTGGCGCACGGCTACTGAAATCAGTACCGGTGTAAGGGAAAGGGGAGAAGAGAGCCAGATCTCTGAAGATATGGCGCTCTCCTGATCCCTCCCTGTTGCGCAACGCAGCCTCGCGGGGGCTGCGCTGCGTTGCGTGACTTTTTGGTAAATCTCCCCCAAAATATATTACATCAAAACAAAATAAAGCTACTGCGAACCACATATATTTCTCCAGCCAGAAGTGCCAGTAAAAAACATCAAGAATTGTTCTCCCACAAACAGAAAAGCCGTGTGTGGAAAAACCTACCAACTCTGAATCAGGCAGAGCGAAATTTCATCCGGTAATTTTCCTCTGCCTAACTCAGATTCGAGGCTTAAAGGGAGTTCAGTGGAACTTGAAGAACAATCTCACTGTGTGAGGAGGGGCAGGGCCTTGAAATGGTTGGGCCTTGTGACGAGAAGTACCTACGAGGCACTTTTGAACCTCACCCCACCCCAAGCCCCCTCCTCCTCCCAAAAAAAAGCTTGCTGTGGCTGGTCCCGATGTCCTTGGGTGTTTTCACGTGTGGTGGGAGCCGATATCGTGTGTCACACGGTGGCAGCGTGTGAGTTGGCAGGTATGGTGGTGTGATCGACAAACATGTACTCTGGAATTATGCAGCATGTACCAGGTTCTAGAATAATTAAAGAAAAATGAAATACACATGTTATGATCTGAAAAGATCCTGGGGCAGATTTACGAGCCCCCTGCGCCACCAGTACGTCACTTTTCGTGACGTACTGGTGGCGCAGGGGGCTGGTCCATATTTACAAGGAGAGGAAAAGCCACCCTGCGTGACTTTTCCTCTCCTTGTAAATATGGCCCCTTCACACGCAGCACTTTGCGGTGAAGGGGCGTTCCATGGGTGTTGCTGTAGGTGTTCCCACGCAACACTCATGGAACAAGACACATCTCCAGAATTACGAGAAATCGTAACTCTGGAGATGCGTCTGAAAGCTATGCCACCCTAGAGGTGGCGTAGCGAGGCGCACCGAGGAGAAATGTTTTCATTTCTCCTCGTTTTCCTCTTTCAATGCGTGCTGCATTCTGCAGCACGCATTGAAAGAGGAAAATGGTTGTAGTGATTGTTTTTGTGCAGGAAGGTTCCCCTTCCTGCACAAAAACAATCTCCCCACGACGCAGGCATCCTTGCACCATGATGCAAGGGTGCATGCGCCGGCGCATGGCTGCAGTTTGTGCGCCAGCGCAGGGGGAAGCACAAGGATGCAACATATTCTTGTAAATATGACGCATCCCTGTGCTTCAAAACTAACGCAGCGCGGCGCAGCAAAATGACTTGCTGTACCCCGCTGCGTTAGTTCAACGTAAATCTGCCCCCAAGTACTCACCAATAGTCGTAAAGTTACGATTTGACCTAGAGACAGTGAATAGTTCGACAGAAAAGGCAATAGCATCTGAAATAGATATACCATGTGACTCCGGAGTTAGTTTGAGGATATTGATTGCCAGCTGAGCAAAACAAAAAGGTACAAAAAGATGAACATCTAAAACTAAAAATCCTACCTCTTCGCTCGGAGTTCCGTTCATAGTTGATGAGGAAGATTTCTTTCTTTAGAAGCTGACCCTCACTTAACTGTCAACATAAATAAAACCATGAAGGGAAACATCTTCTGCTATCTGGCACTGAACTAAAGACTAACGTGCTACCCTAATCTTCATCAATGAGTATTTATTTGGACTCCCGCACATTCCCACTTCACTTCAATTAGACATGGGCAGAGGACCACATTCTCTTATTTTCCCATTGAAATTGCAGGTTAATAATTGGCAGTGAGGGTGGAAGGATGATTGAAAACACAATTAAGAGCATGATGGAAGGGTGACGCTTCTAATGCGGGTTCCTCATTCTTCCTCTGTCCCAGAATTTATAAATAGTAGCATGACCATTACCACCATTAATGTCAGGAATCCCACTCCACCAGATGTCCAGAACAACAAGATTGTGGCAGTACCAAGGACCTGACTGGGCAGGAGGACTGAGCAGAAGTGGGCTAACGCCTCTTCCTGTTCCGTTCTATAGCATTTGAGGATCCGTCTCTTTAAATATGCTGTATGCATCATTGGGACCGCCCCCTTCATTTATTTTCAGCAATACATATTACTATAGGCAGCTACTCTTGCTTAGTGCAAGCATCTGCTAACCTAGGTGAAACACCACTAATGGTACTGCTATTGCTTCCCTTTGGGCACGCTTCCTGGATGCTCCCCAGTGGTCTGGCAGCCGGTGTGCACACAGCCCTACGGCCACAGTGCCACTCCTGATTGTTGTTTCCCATTTCCAGCTAAGAAGTGCCCCTTTTCTTCTGCCATAATCTATTTCCATCTGAGCCTCCTGTCTGTTTTTAAGTGAGTGGTGCACAGAGCAAAATGTGTCAGTGGTTGTTTTTAGGTCTCAGCTAGACAGCGCATGTGCTGTCGCTTCGATACTTGTTGTTTAGTTAGTGGGCTACTGCCTGCCAACAGGCTTCCCTCTTGTTATCTGCAACTTTGCTCTCCCATCCTTCGTTGCAGTTTGCATGTGGCCTCTTCTTGTGCTTGGACCTCCCCTAGAGCATGGACAAAGTACGTGTCCATCCACCAGTCCTGTTTTTGGAGCTACTTTTTTTATTGTGTTTACGCACTCCATACGAGTGCTTTGTGTTTTCACTCGTTCCTTTCCCGATTGCTGTTGCTTCGCTCGTCAAAAACGTATGAGTGCTTTCTACTTAGGTTCCTATTTCTTTTACAATAACATTTACGCAAATGCCACTAAACCGGTAATCCATCTTGCTTGCCCTAACACCCACACACTCCTTCTCAGTAACTATTGCTGCTATTCCTTTGCACTTAGAAGCAGGAGAAACTGCAATGTTTTGCAGGCAGGACGTGAGCTTCAGTAAGTTTGTACAGAACAGTATATAAAGCACTAATCTGAAAAGACTTTAAGGGTGAGAGTGGTTTTAAAAAACGAGGACCCACTGCCCATGCAATCTGCGCTTTCTGCTGGCAATTTTCAAACATATTGCTGATGTGGCTAAAAGACAATTAAATACGAGGAATCCGCTTAAATCAGTAATTAGAGCCCATGGCATTATGGGTATGCAAATGATCCCTGGGACGCCTTTCTCGACATTGCAGCTAGGGACTAGTGAGAAATTAAACTGATATGCAGTGAAACAGAATTGGTCAATACTGCAGTTGTTTGCCTGGAGCAACACAAATTTTATGCAGACAAAAAATTACACAAAAGGAATGGTTTTAGTAACAAAATACCTTCAGTTAAAGCAGCTCCCAAGCTTTTGAAACAGGATAGTTGCGTTTTTCTTTGTGTACCTGCAATAGGATAAACCTGTCCTGGTCCGGAAAAGTCTTTTTTTCACTTTTCAAAACAAATTGCCTACACAGCTATTGATATTAGAGAGGAACATTTACTTCATCGTAATAATGCTCCCCCTTCCGTATGGCACCGCTGTCCCTCTCTCTTCATTGCACTACTGCTCCTCCATCTTCATGGAACTGCTTCTCCCTTTTCCTCCATGTGCTACTGCTCCCCTTCTTCATAGCATCACCCTCCACCCACTCCAATATACCCTAAACCACCCCACTTGAATCTGTCCCAATCTACCCCACCCAACCTACCCCAATTTACCCCACTCCAATCTACCCCACCCAATCTACCCCACTCCAGTTTACCCCATCTATCCCACTCCAACCTACCCCACTCCAATCTACCCCAATACACCCCACTCCAATCTATCCCACTTCAATCTACTCCACCCCAATCGACTCCCGACTCCACTCCAATCTACCCTACTCAATTTACCCCAATTTATCCAACCCAACCTACCTTAATCTACCCCACTCCAATCGACCCCACCCAATCTAAACCACTCCAGTCTACCCCATCTACCCCACTCCAATCTACCCCACTCAAATCCACCACATTTTACCCCACTCCAATCTACCCCAATCTACCCCTCCCTACACCACTCCAATCTACCCCATTCCAATGAACCCCAATATAGCCCACTCCAATCTACCTCACTCAAATCTACCACAATCGACCCCACTCCAATCTACCACAACCTACCCTATTCCAATGTACCCCACCCATCAAACCCCAACCTATTCCACTCAATCTGCCCCAAATTGCCCTAGTCTACCCCACTCCAATATACCTCAATCTGCCCACCCCAATCTACTCCACCCCATCTACCCCAATCTAACATACTCCAATTTATCCCACCCAATCTACCACAACCTACTCCATCTCCAATCTACTTCACTCCAATCTACCAATCAACCCCACCCTACCCCACTGCAATCTACCCCACCCCACTGCAATCTACCCCACCCCAATCTACCTCACCCCAATCTACTCCAGTCTACCTCGTTCCAATATACCCCAAACCCAATCTACCACACCCAACCAACCTCAATCTTACCCACTCCAATCTACTCCACATCTACCCCACTCAAATCTAGCTCAGCCCCAATCTACCCCACTCCAATCTAACCCATCCCAATCTACCCCATTCCAATGTAACCCAATCTACGCCACTGCAATCTATCCCAGTCTAACCCATCCCAATATACCCTACCTCAATCTACCCCAACCAATTTACCCCAATCTATACCACTACAGTCCACCCCACCCAACCTACCCCGCTCCAATTGACCACAATCTACCACACTTCAATATATCCCACCCTACCCCATACCAATCCACCACATGCCAAATCTACCATAGGCTCCCACACTCTATCGCACTCCAATCTACTCCACAACAATCTACCCCACTCCAATTTACCCCAATTTACCACACTCCAATCTAACCCACCCCAATCTACCTCATCCTGCCCCAATGTACCACCCCAATGTACCCTATCCCAATGAGACCCAATCTAACCCACCAAAATCTGCCCACCCCAATATACCCCACCCCACCGCACCCCACTACACTCACTTTTAGCCATGCTGGACAGCAGCCACAGTGGTGTACACAATGGCTAAAACACATTGCCAAAAGCTCTCGCATAGGCAAGAGCTATTGGCTTTGCCAATGCTTGTTTTTCTATGCCCTCACCTCCTTGCATCTCTTTATCTGTCCCAAGCCACTCACGCCCTGTCCATAGGCTCTAAATGCCTTTTTCCTGCACACTGCGGTCACTATATGTTGTGGCGGTCATGAGTTGTGTTTTCTGCTCCCCTCATCCCCGCCTCTCCACATCTAGCCACCCCCACCCTCCAAACAGTGTGCCCGTGCCCATTTGTGCACACCACTGCCACCATGTAATGGCAGTAGTCATCTATGTTATTCCCGTGGCCGTGCCCCCCACACCTGCATCTCTCTTCATTTGTTCTCAGCCTGCTCCCGGCCTCATACAGACTATCTCCTACTCTGCACACCACGGTTACCATGCTATGTTAGTGACCACAAAGTGTTTTGTTCCCCCACTTCTTGTATGTACTTCACCCTCACCCCAGGCCCCATGAAGGTTGTCCCTCCCCCCTCACACCTAACAACGGGGTCAGTGTTCCAAGAGTTCGATCTGACGCTCCTAAAGTGACATTGTCATCCAAGAAATGAAACTTACACCGAGTGAGTCAGAGCCTGTTCCAAGCCCAGAGGCTGGAGACCAGTGAGAGCGACAATGCACCGAGCTGTGGGTCCATACCAGTGCCCTGGGGGTGGAACTCAGAACAATGGGTGAAACTGTGCACTGAGGTTCGAGCCTCACATACATTGGGAGAGAATGTACTTCAAAAAGTGAGACTTGGAAACAGGCCATGCTCCGAAAAGTAAAACTTACAAACACTTAGGGAAGATGCGCAGCAGGATGTGAATCTCATACTCAGTGAGTGCGACTGTACTTAAGTGGATGAGTCGGGCACTCAGTAGGAGAGACTGAGTAACAAGGCTTGACTTACACCACATGAGCTCCACAAAGCTAAACTTGCAATTAATGAAATGCTAAGCTAAAAAGAGAGAAAAATACCAATGACCGACACTTGCTTTTAAGCTATGCTTGTTCTGATAACTAGAAACGGACACTGCAAGAATCTTAAGACATTTGGCAATACATCTGATTCCTTGCCCTGTTGGATTTTCCCCGCCCCTGGAGTTACCGATTCAGGGAGTACCGGTAACTCATTATGAGTTGGGCCCTGAGGGTCCACTAAGAACTGAGGAGTCAGTCAGTGAATCAGTAATTCCAGGTCCGATAAGCCAAGTAATTCCTCATTCTGGGCCGGGCTTTCACTAGCTGAAAGCAGCCAAGACCTCGTTATTCCGGTGGGGCCCGTAGCGGCCCCATTAGAATTAGGAGGCGACTCATAACGAGAGCCTAAGTGGGGAAGGCAGCAGTTTTTCTAGCTAAGGCAGGGAAGTAGGAAGGGAACCATAAGAACACCAAGCACTACTCCACCATCTTGCATGGGTGTGGAGAGGAAGAAGCAGGCAGGAACAGGGCAACAGTGGGGCAGTAATGAGAGTGAGGGGCAGTGGCGGCTCCTCCGCTAAGGCGGAGGAGCGTCGCCCCACTGCTTTTCAGCAGTGCAAAAAAGGAAAAATAAAATGATAACATGATGTTATTATCATTTTATTTTTCAGTGCAAGCCAGGTTGGAGCGGGGCGGGCTGGGCTGTCAGAGTTGGGGAAGGAGGAAATATGTGCACTCAAGAGCGCATGGCGGTTTGGCCAGCCATCTTGGGCCTGTGTGCTTTCTGCTTCCGGGAGTCAGGAAGAGAAGAGAGGAGAGACGAAGGACGAGCGACTGCAGACGTGCAGAGATAAGTGTTATATATTTTTTTCACCATCCTGCCCCCCTCTTTCCGTACCAGCTACCACTGGTGAGGGGGCAGAACTGTCAGGTAAGGCAAGAGCAGGGGAAAGAGATGCCGTAGCAGAAAAACAGCAAGCACAAAGAATATGATGGGAGAAGTGCCCTGCCAGTAAAGAGGGTGGGTGCTGTTAAGAGAAAGTGTCTAGTCTGAGAGATAGCAGGGGACAGGGATTAAGAGCAAGGTAAAGTGGTAGGGAAATTCTTTTCACACCCCTGCTCTGGACTCTAGAGATGGGAGAAGGACAGTGTGTCTTGCTACTGCAGCAGAGCCTGTGAGATAGAGGCAGTTTTGCATCCAGGCTCAGCAAGACTGTGGCATGTGATGGAGCTCTGTTAGGAGTGTGGGGAGTGTGGTGGTGGTGGTACCTCAGGCCTATTTTCAGCACTCTCGCCTTGCTAGCATGTTGGCTCAGCAGGTGGTGGTATTTGGGGTAATGGGGTACTGGGCTGCAGCGAGGGCTAAGAAGAAGACAGTGCTCTGCAAGGCTGGTGTCGTAGCCCTGCAGCTGAAGGTAAGGAGTGGGAGAAGCAACACAGTCCCCTACTTTTTGAGGTCTCTGGACCTCATGGACCTTCGCCGGACAGAAGGCTGACAAAAGGTCTCTACTTGAGGTGGTGGCAGAAAGTGCTAGTGTTGGTGATAGTGTGGTGGTTGTGATAGTGGTGATGATGATGGCGGTGTTGCCGGTGACAGTGATAATGGTGGTGGTAGTGATGATGATAATGGTGGTGAAAGTGGTGTGGAGATATTGCTGGTGGCGATAGTGGGGGGTGATGGAGGTGATAATGAGGGTGAGGATAATTATGTTATTGGTGATAATGGTTATGCTGTTAGTAGTGGTGATGGTGGAGAGGGTGATATTAATGGTGGTGGTAATAGTGTTGATGGTAATAGTGATGGTGGTAGCAACGGTGGTGGTGGTGGTTGTAACTGTGAATAGTGGGATAGTGGTAATGTTAGTAGTAGTGGATATAGTGGCCGTGGTAGCTGTGGTGATGGTGGTACTGTTAGTAGTGATAATAGAACTAGTACTGGTGTTGGTGCTGATGGGGGTGAAAGTGCTGATTTGTTCATTATGGTGATATTAGCAGTGATGATGGTGGTGCTGGTACCAAACATTGTGGTAGAAGTGAGAGAACTGACAGTGACAGTGATGATAGTGGAGGTGATGGTGGTGATATTAGTGGTGGTGATAGTAGGATTTGTAGACCTAAGACTACGGTAAACGGTGGTGATAGTTGTGATGATTGCTGTAGTACTGCTGCTGTGGTGATAGTGGTGTCAATTGTGGTGAGAGTGGTCGTGAGAAAGGTGGTGGCAATGGTGGGATTGGTAATGATTGTGGAAATGAGATGTTAAAGATAGTTCTAGTAACTGTAGTTATGGTGATCATGATAATGGGGCTGTAGATAATGGTGGTGCTGGTGTTAATGGTGGTGGTGATATTGGTGATGGTGGTACTAGTAGTGACAATAATGGTGGTGGTGGTACTGGTGGTGGTGCTAATGGCCATGGGTGTGATATCTGCATTAATGAGTATATTACATATACTAACATGTTGGTCGCATATTTAAATGTTGTGCTTTTGGAGCATTGTTTAAAGTTCTTGCTTACAATTTGTTAGGGAGAATAATAAACGCCAACTGTTACTAATAAAACATATACTTTCCTTTATGATGAGTGGTTTAATTGTACATGTTACTGTAAGTTGTTTATGCTTCTCACTTACAATTCACAACTGAAATATAAAAATCCAGTCATGTGGGAGAAGAAAAATAATGGTTGATTATTAAACTGAAGCATATGTGCATTTCTATAACAATAAGAATACTAATAATAATACTAATAATAATTATAAATAATAATAATTTTAATAATCAAGCATTGACAAAGTCAGTATGGCTGTTTTTTGTTTAGGGGAAGTGTTTTCCCCATCATTGGACAGCTCTGTGTGTGTTTCCCTAGCTACCCAAGAAAGAAAATGTAATCATGAAGCAACATCTTGGGCTGCAACCATCCGGAAGCTGGGAGTAGAGCCCTTTGCTGAAGAGACAGCATTATCGTAGTTAAGCTGTACGATCAAAGAAGAGTTTTATGAAAAGGAGACGAAAGATGAAGTTTGTGTTGTAACTGTTCAACTCAAAAGTAATACGCAGAAACTTATTGTATGATAGATACTTTTGACTAAGGCCAGTATTTTGTTGCATTTATAAGGAAACCTATGTGTGTGTGGACATCTTTACTTTGTGAACAAAAAGGTGTAAACCCAATAACGTTACTAAGACAGCAAAGTAAAACAAATGAACTGTGAAGGGTGATAAGTGAAGGGCACTGTGCCTAGGCTAAGGTATGGCAACAGCAAAAAAGCAATACATCAGCAAAATTAGGTAATCAAAGAACATACCCTGTCACACAGCATGTCATGCCTGTTGTCTTAACAATAGGATTATTGATGCCCTATCACCTAAACTTAATAGGACAATGTTACTATTCGTGAAATGTCATACCCTTCATGGACAGCCCAGGCAAGCACAGGAACACCATGAAAAACACACGAAAACTAACGACTCAAGGGGGCTCGCTAGGCTTCCTAATAATGCGTAAAGAAAAATAAGGACATGAGGCCATCCAGGCAGCTAAAGCAGTCTGGAACCAAATATAACAAGCATTGGCATAGCCAATAGGTCTCGCCTTTGGGACCTTATAAGTATTTAGTTATGCAGTACAATATCGTTGGTGCAACAACATCAACTGTTGCATGGCTAAACACTTATAAGGTCCCAAAGGCGAGACCTATTGGCTATGCCAATGCTTGTTTATTGGGTGGTCTTATTTACTCCATCTGTGTGTGCCCTGAAGAAGGTGAGTGGTCCTTTGATCACTAACACAGAAAAGCACCTCAGCACCTAATCCTGGGAACACATACCAAGGATTTAAGCAGTACCAGACGTTTATTATATAAATATGAAAAGGAGAAAAAGTGAAATATATATAACTATTGTAAACAGTGTCATGTGAGATACACAATGGAGGTATTCCGATAACGTATTTACGAGCTGGTTTTTGTGTTCTGCAATGGAGATCACAGATTGTAGAATGTTCCATTTGAAGGTGCTATGTACGTTTTATTTTGATGGTATGAATGAATAAGTGACTAGGTATGAACAATACTCTTTAAGCTGAGTGGTTGAATGATATGTATGACGGTGGGAGGTTCATATTATAATATTAATGTCTGTGGAAAATATGTGTTTAACTAAATATACATATTGATGGGCCACTTGATAAAACAATAAAATATCAAAAATGACTAGTTCATTATAAAAATAAATAATATTCTGAAACTAGTTCACATGTGTAATTGATTTATGCGTTTGTGTGGCCTATATATGTACTCAACTCCACTTTAGAGCGGATTTTGGAGGTGGGTTTTTGTTCTAGTACTTGTTGTTTTCCCTGTCCCGCACTGTATATTAGTAACTTATGGGAACCCTTTTGTAACATAGAAAATCACTAATACGCCTTTGGAACTATCACCATTGACTGTAGTGTTGGGATATGTAGCTGAAATCCCAGCTTTATCTATGAAAATTGTTGCTTTCCTATTGCTGCTGGCTAAGCGCATGGTAGCCAGGACAAGGCTAAGGCTCATAGGTCCCACTACCCAAACTGAAAGACTGATTTCAAGATGCCAACATATGTAATGATTCAGCAGACGACTGCACTTTTTATTAAGGGTGTGCAAAATTTGCGTAGTTTGCTTTCGTGTAATTATGGTTATGCAAAATAATGTGTAATTACACAAAACTGTTATTTTGCTCTATATTTTAGCGCAAAATGTGTCCTCTCGTCAATTTGTGGTGTGTGGATGCATTTAAACTAAGCACCATGAACAGCCGCTGCTTGCGTTTTGTTTTTATGCATTGGATGGCATGTTTCGGTGTCAATTTTTACAGCGAGTGGTATGTAATTACACAAAGTGGGCAATGGAGTAAATCTCAGGTGTAATTTAAATTTCGCCCAGACCTACTTTCTACAACTCTGAGCACTCTCCCACACCAGTGAAAGTGGAAGACTGGCTGAATGGAAAAATGCAGTAGGGTGCCATATGAGAAAGACGCACATAGATGAAAAACTAGAGGGTGACATGCAGGCCTGGGCGGCAATGTTTTCAGAGCTACCGACTCCTCCAGATGAGCTAACCCATAGATCATGATTGTTAAGAGATAATAAGCTGGAGGGGATAATAAGAGGAGAGTTACCCGAGTCCTGATGTGCATGTCTACAATATGTTATCAACGAGGATTTTTTTGCTCCACTGTTATTGATTAGTGGAATACTACTATATGGATTTTGACCATGCATACACTGTGACTGTGCCTGTGGGGGAAGGGGTTGGTATCAAGAGTTTACCATGCAATTGAAGTTGTGATAAAGCACGCTCAACCGAGGTTAGTATTGTGTCTTGGAAAGGTCAATAAAAAAACTATACTTTAAAAACTCAGAGCTCATAGGCCATGTGACATTTGGGGACCCCGAAATGTTGAGTGTCTTGAGTGACAGTCTGTGACCTAACACCGTGAACAAACATCCTAAGTTCAGCACTCCACAGCTCACTTATAATGTGGATACTTGAATATACTGTAAGCTTGAGAATACGCCAGTAGGGGCTGCAAGGGGACACATGAGGTGAATCTGGCATATATGTCTTACTTAACTTTGGACATGCAATAGATGTCAGCACTCAATTCTAGCTTTTTTGTTGCAGTTTAGCAAACAAAGCTTTAGGGTTCAATAGTTTTTACTGAAATTTAAAAAGATACCTCCAATACAAAGATGGGCGTAACCCCTAAAATCTCTCTGAACACACTCAGCTTTGGCACATTTATCCCTAAATTGTCTTTATATTTGACCCCATTCCACTTAATATGTCCACTCGCTATGACCGCTTAACGGTTGCTGTATATTCCTCGCTTGGCCTCATCTGCATCACCCATCAGGCCCAATAAATACCTACAGCTAAAAGGTCCCACACCCTCAACTTATTCGGGCAATGCACTTCTGCAGTACTTTTTTGTTATATATATTTCTTTATTGAGCCTGTAACACCTTGTTAACATAGGTAAGCAGTGGCCGATTTTTTTTTACATAATTTATTCTGCAAGTCTAGGACACCATAAGCCAATTTCTCATTACTCGTGAAATGCCACTGTCTACATTGGTGCAGAAAGCCCATATATCCATCATCAGGACCAGGTCATTATCCCTTTTTAAATGCAATCAGTGTAAGAGAGATAGTCTTTCCTAGAGAAGCGCGAAGATAAATACCCCCATCATGCTGTAAAAGAGTTGCCTCAGAACATTTTTCTATGCAGTTATCTGACAGATACCAGTCAGTATTTCCACCCACCGCCTTGAAATCCATGGAAACTCCAAAGAAGTTTACACTCACCACCACAGCCTCTGCAGCATACTCCCACCGTGCAACAAACCATTAAATTCAAGCTGACTAATGTAAAGTGCCATGTATGTAAAAATGTTTGGAGTGTGATTTCCTCCCTTGAAAATGTCTACCAAAATTATTTATTATTAATCTTCTCTTCTTCCCACTGCTTCACATAAAATGTAATCCCAAACGTCCTTTCCTATTGACTATGAAAAGAGAACCTGGTGAGGCGACTGAGTTGAGCAACTGCTTATAAATTAGAAGTCCTTACCTAGAGGTAAATTACTTCAAGACTGTTTAAATGAGGTGAGTTCCCCAACTGCTCACATCTGGATGACAGGATGTGACATCCAGTGGCAAAGCTCTAGGTACATAAGCTCTCCTCTTTAGGGAGCCCAAAGTACCATCTAACGGTCTTAAAGGATTTAAGTGTGTATTTCTTACACAGATCCCTCAACCTATAACATCCTCCGTTGTTGCCAGTTTCAAAATTTCACCCTCTCCAGCCTCGGTGTGAAATAAGGCTTTCCAAAGAAACAGGTGTCCATTGAGGGATACGAGGTGAGCCCCTTAAGCTGTTTTAAGTAGTCCCACAACAACAGCATGGAGCCCATTACTAAAGACGTACATGTTACTCCGCCTTTGTGCCTGAAGACCCACAGCACCCAAAAGACCCCAAATATCAAAATAAAATGCTCAGCACAGCGGGGGTTGGGGGCTTTTACAGCGAAAGGGCTAATACAATCTGTACCAATTTGCATGAAAGAGCCCATCAAGCCGAGAAAAGCTTCTCTCACCGTGCCCAGACTCTCCTTTCCTAGTAACTGGATACACCACCTGTTGGAGGGCAAACGACATTGAAACGAAATATATATGAGGCTAATCTAATTAATTAAAAAGGTGGTGAAGCAAGTTTGCTTACTATCCTTAAGTCTACGGAAGAATATTGCTTTTTAGGCGTGTGGCTCTCTCTAAAAAGAGGGAGATTTCACAAGAATACATTGTGTCAATGGAGACACTTGCTATTCATAAGGCCCTTACATCCATTAGTTCTCTCACTCAAGTGAAGCCTGCCCCATGACTGCAACGAGCGTCTCTACCACATTTCCTATAGGACTCGCCCAACCTTTGCTGATCCATTGTGGCCTACCAGTGCCAGACATGACTCAGCTCACCTTAGCCAGTTTCTCGCACTCGGGCAGCCGCTGATCCACCGTGCTGGTGTAATCAACCTCCATCTTGACAATCTTGCCATCAGCACGCTCTGGCTCCTCCGTCGCCATAGCCGCAGCCAGCCCGAATCCACAAAACACGAAAATACACAGTAATGTCACTGGCCACAACCGGGTATGAAGAGAAGACAGCGGCTTCCGATGGCACTCGTCGCGTAGTGATGTCAGACGCATGCAGCACGTTCCAAAAGCATAATGTAAACACTAAACTCCTTATATAACAAGCGCGCGCGCCTTGCGCAAGGAGGGGGTGGGGGGGTGGGGGGCGGCCGAGAGCAGGCAGCGTTTCCCTTGCGGGAGCGAGCGGTGCCAGGAGAGATAATTGATTACACATGGTGAAAAAGCTCGCTCCCGCAAGGGAATCGCCAGACGTGCACGCGTTGCCATTGGAAGCAATGCAACGCGTGCACGTTTTTGCCCGCAAAGCTGTGCCGATGGCTAAAGGTCTTTTTCCTAAGCAGCGCATGCGCGCTGCGTAGGCGAGACCTAAAAAAAACTGCAGGCTGGCTTAGTTATACCAGCCCAGATTCCAACCTGTGAACCTGCAGGTTAGATACAGATATAAACAAAAAACAAAGGGGGAGAGAAGAGGGGTGGGGGTAGAATCCTCCTCCTCTTGGTACTATGTATCAACAACAAGATTCTACCTCTATAAAATGCTCTAGCTTTCTTGTTTGAAAAGACTACGATTTTTTAGATTTTTATGATGGTATAGTGAGGTGTAAGGCCCCTGCAGACATTGAGAAGGGGACAATTTGTGTTTGTTTAAAATACCCCTCACACACTGAAAAATACCACAGTGTCATGCTTCATCATGGGGGTCTTCCCGTCCCTCTACAGGGCGGGGCGTGCTACGACCAACGTGGACGTGGGAGCACTTAATTAAGTGAAAAAAAGCTATGTGTGGTGCGTAAGTGGTAGGGTCGGAAAAGATGTGGTGCAAAGTTAAAAGTAACCTGAAGCATGACACTGTGGTATTTTTCAGTGTGTGAGGGGTATTTTAAACAAACACAAAGTGTCCCCTTCTCAATGTCTGCAGGGGCCTTACACCTCACTATACCATCATAAAAATCTAAAAAATCGTAGTCTTTTCAAACAAGAACGCTAGAGCATTTTATAGAGGTAGAATCTTGTTGATACATAGATACAGATATATGCAGTAGGCTTGTTGACCCCATGAAGTATCCTGTCAAGAATCACTGCCTGAAGAAATCAGGCTTAGGAGCCAACTACAAAATGCACATCACAAACTGAAATCGTTTTTTGGGCTTTGATCATTTTATCATCACCCAACTAATTTAAACTTATTATATCAACATTGTTGCACCTTCCCAGACTAGAAGCTGCGACTGGCGGTTTACACATATATTCTTACAGAAAATGTGCTATCGTAGGGGGCCCTCATTAAAATTTGGCTGGGTTTAGGTGTGGGGGATACTGGAGGACTGGAATCTCTGATTCTGCCCATTTTCCCCACATCTGAATCTGCCCATTAGAGTTAGGGTCCCTGGGAAGAAGAATTACTACTGAGACCTAGAAATACCGGGCGGAAATCTGCATTTTCCCCGCTTCCGGGAAATATTCTGCTGACAAACCATCACCCACTTTAAGCAGGTGGTAAATGTCAACCATGGGCATGTGGGTCAGAGGCCATGCCAGCTGGAGCCTGGCTGTGGATGGTTTTCTTGCTCTCCTATTGTGCTAGAGGGTCAGGTGGGGGCTGGGCTGGACCTGTGCCCACAATGTCTGACCCTGGCTCTTCAGTTTTATGGAGTGTGAACCTGTCCCTTAAAGAACTGGGCCTTTTAGTCCAGGTGCAGGAACATCTGACAGATTGTGATATGGCAATGGAGCCCCCTTTCCAGGATCCTGCTCTGTCTAACTCATAAGGGCTTGAGTAATTTAATGGCACTGTTCCTCTTGATCAGCCACCTCCTCCCAGCTACCGTGAGGGGACAGATCGAGCAAGGGCTACTGGGCCTCAACCATGGGGAAGTTGAGGTTGTTTTCCTCTGATGTCTGTCCTATTATGGCTCTGCAAATAGGGCCAAGCACAACTCCTTCAACCCTTGACTATCAGAGATAGCAAAGGCGAGCCTTCACGGGCTTTTCAGAGAGGTAGTGTGCGGGACCTCAAGCTCAGCGCTCAGCATACACACAACCGTATGATAAAGGATTGTCCAACCCAGTACTTGACTTTCAAAAGGAAAAACATGTATATTACACACTAGGACTAAATACTCCACACAGATATATTCACGATTCAAATTAGTCCTGGTGCTAGAATTAGTCAGCACCTCTCCCCGCTCGTGGCCTGGGTCCCCCTTCGACCCAGGTGAATCCTCTCTCCTTCGGCAGGATGTTGCAAGAAAAATCTCCGGTGCAGTTTTACCCTCAACATTCGTAATAGTGCAGATTCTCAGTCTTTGTACAGTTCCTCCCCCACACACAGATACAAGATTGCGGTTTGGGCTAAGTCATGGCAGCCATACTACTTACTGCTGACTTTGCTGCTGTTTCGGGTTCTGGGGCAGAGTGCAAACTAGTTACACGGGCCTTCCTCACGGTGGTCTCTGATCAGTTGGCTGAAGCCTTCTCCCAAGGATGAGGGTTCTCTGTGGTCCTGATGGTGCACGTTACAGCCCCGTCCAGGTGAGCAGGTCCGGAGGGCTACGGGCCTACGGCCACGGGTTGGCTGGGTCCTTTGCAGCAGGTGAGGTGACGGGTCTGCCATGGCTCAGGCCACACTGCACAAGATCTCTTGGAAGAGAGGATCAGGTAATTGCACACTTGGGGGCATATTTACAAGCCCCTTGCGCCACTTTTGCGCCGCCGTTGCGTCACGCATGTGATGCAGCGGCGACGCAAACCATGCGCCGCATTGCGCTATATTTATAACGTGACGCATCTAGGGAGATGCGTCACGTAGTAAACCCCTGCACCACATGAAACCTGCGTCAGGTTTCATGTGGGCGTACCGGCGCAGGGGGGGGCATTCCGGCGCAGGTACGCCTCGGAAAAAGTGACGTAGTGAAATCTACAAGATTTCACGCAGTCACTTTTCCGACAGCTGTGCGTCAAATCCTTACGCCTGCTTCAAGCAGGCGTAAGGATTGACGCACCATGTTAGAGATAGGGAAGGTTGGAACAGTGCTGGAGTTGCGTCGCGCTTGCGACACAACTTCAGCACTGCGCCAACCTTCCGTCGGCAGATGCGTCACGCATCTGCTTATCCTAGCGCCACGATGCGCCGCATTGTAAATGCGGCGCATCGGACGTGGCGCAAGGGTAAACTTGCGTGACGCATTTTCCCTGGCGCATCCCTGCTGATATGCAGGGATGCGCCAGGGAACGTAAATATGCCCCTTGATCTTTTGACACAGTGGCTTAAGACATGCTGAAATCAATCACCAGGGATATTGGTCATGCAATACTCGATCCCTTGGCACAGCAGCGTCTCAGGCCACATCTCCGCTGACAACTTCAGAAATAGCAGCTAGGCCACACCACAGCTTACCCGTTCTCTGCAGCCTGCTCTCTGTAGTCCTCTGCTCCTACTGACCCACTTCACCGAGGTCGTGCCGCACCTCACTCTTCCTGGAGAGTCATTTCTCCTGCAGGGTTGGCAGGCCCCTTCCCTCACTCAGCAGGCAAGCTGGCTTTTAAGGAATCAGGGCAGGTGACCAGCTCATGCAGCCAGGGGTAGATTTCAGGTGATGTTTCCACGCCTCAGTCAGACACCAGCTCAGGCGTGCAAGCAGTCCTCTGAGTACTATGCAGAGCAACTCGGGCACGATATAGCAAGAATTAGCTCAGGAGCAGCTTTACCACCAGTACCTTTAATAGTGCACAGTTTCTATACAGGTCCTTCCCACCACTCTATGTACTATCTTCACGACTGTGTAATGAGGGCACACTTGATGTGTGCCACCAGGTCACAGGAATGGTCCAGGACTTCAATGATGTTAATGGGCAGGCCTTGGCCTCTTCTCACACACTAGATTAGTGTGAGGCTAGGGTCAATATGATAACCCCAGGATACCAGATACATGCCCTCGGGGCAGGGTTACACGACTGTACACCATGCTGGGAGCATTCCCATCCATGAACTTCCTTATACATCGACTCCAGGCAGAACAGAAATGTACCACAGACGATGACCAGGAGAAAAATGCAGTTGCCACTGCTCAAAATTAGGTATTTATAACGGCATGTTTTAATAATTTAAGTTCAGTTTAAAACCAAATGTTAATAATACCACAAAACTTTGACTTCATCAAGACACATTAGGTGCCTGTTATGCACATAAACTGTGAACAAATATCAAGTAAAACCGCATAAAAACATAGTTTCCATTCTTATGCTGCTGCGAGGCAGGGGAGTGTCCACACAGTCTTGAAGCCTATCTAGGGTTGGCAGCTGTCACTCGCTCACCCTCAGATAGCCCTCTGGTTCCTATGTGCGCCTCTGCACGAAGCCCAAAGTGTGCACCTCTAAATAAATGCATGTTCTTTCAATTATGTATTATTATGTCGTGTTCTGGCATGAGGTAGGTTTTGTAAATAGATCAATAAAAGGCAGCTAGGACTGTGTTTGCATGGCAAATGATTTGAACTCAACGACTAAAAAAGACCAAATCTGTGAAACACTCATTCTTGTAGTATGAAACATTATAAACATTTTATGAAACGTCAGCGGGACAGAAAAACGAAAAATACCTACAGCATTTAGAAAATAGCCAGAATTGTTTTCGAAACAATGTGGTGAAATACGGCGGGCAATGTTCTCATTTTTTAAAATCGTTTCACTCTTCATACTTTTATTTTTTGTTCAACATTCTGACCGATCATTTTTCATAATATTCATGCAAAATTAGTGCAACTGAGTGTTGGATAAACCCGTAGTTGGCAGTATTGGGAAGGTCGAGCGGGGTTATTGCAGGAGTTTTAAGTATCAGTGTTGAAAACATTTACACGCATCACTGTGTGGGCAACAATCCTTTCAACCTGCTATATTATGGAATAAATTACTTTTGACTTATTTGTTTCCCAACTCTTCCCATTCCAATCTTCTTTTCACAACCCCCATCCTTTGCCCTTATCTCAAATTTTTATGAGAAAACTTTCAGCGCATCTTTTTTGTCACAGCAAAAAAAAGATTAAACCCGGGACTATTTATATTCACATTTTTAGAACAATGTCAGAGCCCATACTGTTCCCAATATTACACTGTTCCCCATTTCCTGACACTCATATTCTCACCCTCACTCAACTACATGCACTCTATGCCGCTCTCCACCCTTTCCTCTGACTTCTTCTCCACCCAGTTCCTTCTTTGGTACTCTGCTGCTCTTTCCCAATATTCCCCTCGTTTTCTGACCATAGCCACCTCTCCCTCCTTTGCCTAGTCCCCCCTCTTATTACACCTTAACTCCTTCCCTGCCGCATTTCTTTATCCACTCTTCGCTCTTCCACCAATTTCACACCTTTCCCAACCCACTCCTTTCCCAGTATTTCATTCTATGTCGGACTGTCCGGTCAGCTAACCCCATTGTTTCCTTACCACAGTCACATCTCACTCCTTAGCCTATTCCCCTTTTATCACACTCTAATTTCTTCCCTGCTACATTTATCTACTCCTCACTCTTCTTCATATCTCGCATTTTCCCTATCTTACTCCTTTCCTATTACTTCATTCTTTGTCCAAATCTCCTGTCTGCTTGCTCCATTATTTCCTGAGTCACACTCCTTAACTCCTTCCCTTCGCAAAATATCACTTCTCTCCTTGCCGCTTCTCTAATCCCTCCTTCGTTACTATTCAACGCCTTCCCCACCACTCTACAATTGTTACCTCTTTACACCTCAACTTATAATTGCTGTTCTCCTTTCTTCATCGCCACCCTATCCCTCTCCCCCTCACTCCACGCATTTGTAATTACTTAAAATATGACATAAAAGGAGGGGGCAAGGGACTACCTGTGTACTTGCCTATGCTTTCCATAAAAGTGCCACCTTGTTAAGCACCTGCACAGAAGGGTCCCTACTCTGACATCAAGCTGTCATTTAGCTGTGGATACAATTTCCCACCTGCATGTTCCTCGTAGTTCGCTACCCAATGTGCCAAGAGTGCAAAAGACATGACCTTGTGCGACGGTTGCGTATGATCAAGATCACCAGTGGCACATATTGGATTATACACAGTGTGTCTATTTTGGCAAGTAGTCAATAACAAACTTGGCCAGACCGTTGGCCATCAGATGATCAAGCTGCCTTTGTCCATCCAGCGCTATGACAAGGTCCTCTTCATAGCTTCTCTCCATACAGCGCCTTGTGTCTGAGATATTCTTCAAGGCATTGGATTGCTGTGTTGTCCACCAACGGGTCAAACTTGTTGGCCAGAAGGTGATGCTGCTGCAGCATCCAGTTCAAGTCTCCAGCGCCGTAGACGCAGACGGCACGCCGGTGGATGCCGGTGCAGGGAGGGTAGGGCGCCCCCTTGCGGACATCCCCTTCCATGTAGTGCCATTTCACCAGGCGTGCCAGAGCATTCATATCAGATAGTTCGTACTTTTCATTGTAGGGCATGGATCCAGGCATTTCAGGCATTCGGTGGAGGGTGGCCCAGAGGTGCTCATCCGGGCTGTAGGTGTCCTTCTCCCACTCCACCAGCTTCTTGACATCAGGCTCCTCAAACAATGCCTTCACAAAGTCCCTTGAGACCACGAAGTAGGCGTTACCAGAGAACATAGGACTGTTTATAGGTGGAGGGGCCTTTTTCGTTCCCTTATTGACAATGCTGGAGTCTTGCACCTTGTGGCGCAGCTGCCATCGTTTCTTCTTGTGCTCTGGTGTCCGCTCAGACTCCAAGCTGCTGTGGCCATTCAACACCTGCAGGGCACGTACCATCTCAGCATTGGTCTTGATCGGAAAGTCGGTGCCGCATGTGTTGAGCAGGTACCTCCACGGCACGGGGCTCCTTAGCAGGTCCTCCATGCAGTTAATGTCTGCCTGGACCCTGGACCAGGAGGCGTAGACCACACTCTCGAGCTTGGAGGCCACAAACACATTGTCAAAGCATGAGGCGATGGCCTTTACCGCCTTCAGGAAGAGCTCAGGGGCCTTAGCGTCCACGTGCACACAGTATATGTTCTGTGGGGCATAGAGAGATCTCAGCAGCCGCTCAAACATCTCAATGTTGTTATGGATGACCATAGAGTAGGCAATGGGGAAGTCCTCCTCTGCGCGGCTCAGGGCAACAGGCAAGAAGTGCCTGCTTGCTCGGTACTGGTTACAGTCCAGTGTCTGATTCAGGTAGTCGCTCTCTGTAGTGGGCTGATACTTCCTGTCCACCTCAAGCCTCTGGAGGGCAGCCTGATCCAGAGCCTTTTTGTCGCCTCTGATGATGCGAGAGCAGTTAGTGTCCTCTGAGGGGCGCAGGAGCAGGTGTGGGTAGAGGCGGTCCTTGCACAAGATGCTTTCTGGACCCCAGGCATCAGTGCGCAGGTCAGACAGCTGGCAGTCCCTGAAGCTGTACACCTTCAGCAGAATGGTGGCACATATCATCAAAACCAACAGTCCCAGAATCTGCTGCAGCTTAAACGCCTTCTTCCCAAAAAAATACATTTCAGGGGTAAAAAGGGAACAAAACAGGAGTCAAGCCCCAAAATAAAAATACAGAGAGATTTAGTATGAGTGGTGCCTGTAGACAGCACGAGGCGAAGGGCACCTTCTAGTTCCTCTGTTATTGATTGATAGTGACGTCGGGGTGTGGAAGTTCAATGCAAGCCGCTGCCCTGGCCTCACAGCTGGTGGGGCAGTCCAGAGTCCTGATGGCACAGCTGGACCCGGATGAGGCTCGTACTTCAGGGACAGATGCTGACTGGCTCTCTGCAGACACACACAGGATGCAGGCAGCACACCTGGCGGAACGGTCGGTAGGTAGGCTGGTGCTCGAGGGGCACGCACGGGCGGTCGGCAGGACTCTGGGGGCACACTGGTAGGGAGTGTAGCCTAGTACTGCCGTGGAACACCTGGAATGGAGGCTGGCGCTCGGGGGCGCACACCAGATGCAGGCTGGTGCCAGGCAGGGGGGTAGGCTGGTACTCTGGTGGCATACACGAGTTAGAGGCTGGAGCTGTACAGACGCAGTACAGAATGCAGACTGGAGAGATCCCCTGTCTGTGCTCCCCGTCTGGCTGATGTTAGTTACTGGGGCGCCGCAGACGCCGGCAGAGAATATAACTTACTCCACGGTCCCAGCGCCAGGTGCGCAGGGCGGGGCAGTGGTCACCGCCCATCTCTTGCTCCATAACGTGTTCAATCCGCGGCCTCAGCGATAACGCACGAGCGACTTACGAAAGAAGGGCACTTGGTCCTCGCTCCTCCCGTTCTGCACCAAACAGGATCTTCTAGTCTTCTGATAGAGGCGTATCCTGCACACCTCTGGGATCCGCCGTGCCCCCTTCCGAGGCGGCGGGCCATGGGAAACCCCGCTCTCCGTCCTCAGCGTAGCATCCTTCACTCTCACAAGCAACGGGGCAGCGGCAGCGCGTGCTATGGTGCCAGGAGGCTCAGTGGATGCGGTGACGTCACGTAACGCTTCTCTGCTCCTAAAACCCCAACCATCCGAGGCGACAGTGACACTGCTGAGGAAGAGCAGCGACCGTGCCTCAGTAGGAAGGAGAGACTGGCGAGGAGAGAGTAGGGTCGTGCGTGGGAATAGTAGCAGTGGTACAGCCCCACCAGAGCTGGAGCTATGTAGGATGTGGTTTAACGGCTAGAGCGGCCGACTTTGAAGCTGGGGAGCCAGGTTCGAGTTTGGCGGGAGGCTCAAGCATCTTGTGTTTCTGGACAAACCAGTTAATCTCCCGGTGCCTAAAACGAACGTGTCCGTCTGTAACGCATCTGGTGCTCATGTGAGGCGCCCTGATACCTTCGGATCGAGTTCCCGCTATATAAAACAAACCCAAAAAAAGTGCAGTGGCTATTGGTTTATTTATGTCTCTAACCTCTCTACGAGGTCCTTGCTTGCATTCGGACCCCCCTGGCGTCCTTGCTACGCCACTGACCCCCCCACCCCCACCTGTCTTGGCTAGAGGGGTAACTGGGATTGAACCACCCCACACCCCTCCGCTTCTGCCTTGGAGTGGTAACAGCAGCAGTGCTTGTGTCTGCAGGGGTAACATGCCATGGGCGGATATCTTCTTTCCTTCCCGCGGGCGTCTGCAATGTCTTCGTTCACACTTTGAGAACAAGAAATGCACAACGCGAGACGAGACGATCAGTTATGTGGCTCTGGGAGGGATAGAACGTTTGGCAACTCACCCGTGAAAGATAAACATCGATTATACTTTTAGTGATGCACAGTTAACATCCGCACCCTGGGCAGGCGTGAGCGACACTGATCAAGGGTGTAATACATTCCGATGTCGTGCCTGAGATCTTTGCCAGGAGGCGGTCTTCGTGCTCTGACGTCACCCACTCTCACCTGCTGCTCTCCCTGGCGATGACTCGTACAGTAAAGAATTACTTTAAAAGAATGACATTGAAACTTTCGTTTTACAGGGAACGCTCACCGAAATCAGGGCAGGGCTGCTCCAAAAAACCGCTGGCAAAGTCAATAGGTATGGCTTTTAAAACGTGTATGATCACAAGCACACATGCACAGACACACAACAAGACACTCACAAATAACACAAATGCAAGCACACACACAGGGTCTCAGAAAGGGGCGCAACTAGACCCGAACTTCGAGGGGGAGGGGTGGGAGGGGGGCTAACACTCCCGGCCAGGGTTGGCCCTAGCACTGGTAGTACACGGTGCAACAGTCTTTTTTGGCACCCACTGCCCCATTTCCTCCTTCTCCATGAATTCCCTCACTACAATACAATGCACCTCATCTCTCTATAGCACCTTTCTGACAAACATTTCATTTTTTATAGAGCTCCTTTTAATTTACTCACACTCAGTTCTGTGATCTGCATGGTACACGTTCTTTTCAGCAGGCACATTAACCCTCTGCGCTGTGTGGGTGGCAGGAGTGCCCATGTGCACAGTGAGCGATGCCACAGTGTGAGAGTAGGGTAAGAGGAGTGACTGCAGGGTGAGTGAGGTGACCATATGAATTTGGGTGCAGATATAAGTGCAGAGTAGGACGAATGAATGCATGCTTAGTGATGGGCTTGTTTGAGTGAGGTTGCAGATTGAGCAGTGAGAGGGACAGGTGAGTGAAGAGTCACATGAGTGCAGGGTGAGTATGTGCTCATGTGACTGCAGGGTGAGGTACAGGGTGAACAGCACAAGTGCATTGCGAGTGCAGAGCACTGTGAGTGCAGGGTGAGCGGGTGAATGGTGTGAGTGCATAGTGATCAGTGTGAGTGCATTGTTATCGCTGTGAGTGCAGGGTGAGCATAAAACTGTAGGGCGAGAATGAGGAGTGAGTTGTCTGAATGCAGGGTGCATTCCCAGACACTTGGAGTAACTCAGCATGTTATTGACGGCGCGTAGGGTTTCAGATATAAGGTAAACTATTGCTATTATGGCATTAATCGGGGATCGAGGGTGGAGGAAATAAATAATGTGCTGATCCTGCAACAAACTTCCAGTCTTATGACTAGGGTTGCCAGCTCATTATTTTGATGTTCCAGACGGTACAACCTAAAGCCGTATCTATGCATACTTCGAACAGCAAATATAAATAGAAAACACTTTTAATTGCGTTCTAGGGCTGCCTGAATGATCCATTACTGATAATTAAAGGGAACAAAGGGCCCGATTCACAGAACTAATCTGAGACAAAATCCTAAATTTACTACTTTTGGTATTCACAGAAGGCATTTAGTAGTAGTAAAGTTAGGATTTTGTCTTAAGTTTGTCTTAAGTTTGTCTTAAGTTTGTCTTAAGTCTGTCTTAAGTCTGTCTTAAGTTTGTCTTAAGTCTGTCTTAAGTCTGTCTTAAGTCTGTCTTAAGTCTGTCTTAAGTCTGTCTTAAGTTTGTCTTAAGTCAAACTTAAGACAAAATCCTAACTTTACTACTACTAAATGCCTTCTGTGAATACCAAAAGTAGTAAGTTTAGGATTTTGTCTCAGATTAGTTCTGTGAATCGGGCCCATAGACAGGAAAGTCACATTACAAATGAATAGATACTTTTTTTGTTTATAACCCTATTTAGTGTCAAGACGAGGTCTTTGCAGGCTCTTTAAGCAACACATGGCTGGCATTTTTCTTTTGGCAACCCTACTTTATATTCCGTTTCATGAAATGCATTCTCACACTACGGCAGTAAATGTAAAATGCAAATGTAAGGAATAGGTAGAGTGGGGTCCCAGGGGGTACTGGAACCAGAAAAAAAAACTAAGCCTCGGTAACCAGTTTACAAAGATATGTAAATATGCAAATGGTCTTTAAAGACCTGTGAAAAACTTGGGCATGCCGGAGATAAGATTCCAGACACTGCCCAGCCGAGCCCACAGCAGCTCAAGCTGCAGCACCCCGGGCTGAGACACACGACGGGGGGGGGGGTGAGGGGGGCTGAAGCCCTTTTAGCCCTATGGGCGTTGAGCGCCTGGTCACAGACATACAGCCACATACAACTGCATGCATTCCTGAATGCATGTGGGGATGGATCAATGGATACTCACGTGAGTGGTTACAAAGATGAATCGTTGCAAACATGTATGACTGTATGGATTGACAGGTGTGGGTGTATAGAAAGATAATTACACAGCTGTGGGTCGGTGGTTGTATGTATGCATACTTGTGTGGTTAGAAAACATGGATATGGAGCAATGAATAGATAAATGAATGTATCAGTGTCAATGGTTGAATGGAATAATGAGTTCAGATGGGTGGATAGATGCATGGAAATGGGTGTATAGATGGATGAAATAAGGAGTGTGGATGGAGGAGTGGTTTGGTTAATCGAGAGATGAGTGTGTGTGTTTGTACTGTAAGTGAGTGGGCGGACGCATTCTACCTGTATTGATGGCTTCGGGTTCAGGGCCCGATTGATAGATGAATACATATGGGCGGATGGATAGACAAAAGAATGCGGTGGATTCATGAATAAATATGTAGATGGGTGGATGGATTGGTGCAAATGGGTGAGCACATGGTTGGTCTATCCTCTTTCTTTTTCAATTCCCCATAATCTCTCTTTCCTACACAGAGGATTTCCCTGTTATTCCCTCTCGAAGGGATGCATGAGTGTGCGTGGCTGCATGGCTATTGGTGGGTAGACAGATGTGTTTGAGTCGATGATTGTATATGTGGGTGGATAGTTGAATTGAAAGAAGCATGCATGGGTCTGGTTGCTTCTTGGTAGTTCCATTTTGTGGCTTACACTTTTTATCTTCATTTGTTTCATCACTACTTTCGTTTTGTTGTCTTTTCGCTGTCTTCTCTATGGTTAGGTTACTCCATTTGAGTGTCTATTTTTAGGTCTTCACTAGGCAGCGCATGTGCTGCATGCACTGTCTTTTCGAGATGTGCTGTATCTAGGATATGGGCTTCAAAAACGCACATCTTTTTCATTGGTTCCTCTTACTGTTGATGGGGCTGGGTTCCTCTCTACCAATTAACTCTGGAATCCTTGGTCAATGAATCTTTGTTGCCTGCTGAGAAGTGTAGAGGGGAGAAATAACTCATTAAGGCAAACTTAACAACTTTAAAGAATCATGACTCTGAAGAATCACAGACTCCAAATTCCAAATTAGTGGGTTTATTACAAAGCCAAAAATAGCTGAACATACAGACACTGCAAAACGAGGTTGTTTAAGTACATTGGAACTAATACAAATCCGAATCTGCGGGCAAGACGAAGTTGCTGGATCATAAAAAGAATGACAATTTCCAGAACCAGAACACAGGCAATGATTGCCCCCAAATCAAGATCTGTCTTCATTTGGGGAGAATAAATGGAAAGCATTAGTCTATCCCTACACTACCACTACGGTGATATCCCTACTTAGCATTCCCCAGGCAAGATCAGGAAAAGGTGTCAGCTTGTGAAGACTTCCTAAGAAGTGCACTCACCTTGTATGGGTCAAGTAGCCAAAGCTACAGAGCTCGTTCTAAGATGCTCCTTCCCTCTCCATCGATCTCCTCACCCAACCCTTGGGGCACTGTCCCTAATTCAAAACGCAAAACGTAAAACACGCCCACTGCTTGCATCTCGATCACCTCATCCTGCGGGGCACTTCTCATAGGTACTTTTCCATTTAGTTTCTATACTCCCAGCTCCTGGCTCGATGACCTTGATCCCCAGGCCTCCTTCAGTAAGAAAGAACACTGGCTCCCAATTATCAGCATTCTTGCATAAAAGTATCTTCTCCTCCCTGAGCCTAACTCCTAAAACAAAAGACGTTATTCTAACTAACAAAGATAACTTTCTCCACCTGCAACAGAAACGTGAGAACAGAACAAATCCAACATACACATGAAATTCATCTCTTTACCCCACTATGAGAGCTGTCAGGGAGAATACATTTCAGGCCTACAGAAATCGGCCAACATAAGAATGAAGCACATAGGCCCTACGAGAATACATACAAATGAATAGTTTTCCTTAAGCATTTCTAAGTCATCACATTACATGAGCATATTTGAATGCGTAAATCATTATAAGCAGCCTATAACTTTTACATATTTAAACTCGAGTTGCCACATCCGTGTACAACTTTAATCTGGTGCACGTTTATCTCTAGGCATTACATTATAAATGAGCAACTTCGTTAATCAATTACAAAACGGTTACTTTATTCAAAACACTGCTGCCACGTTATGTCTTTACATGGAACATAATAATTCTAACATTTCACTTTCACGTGTTAATACAAGGTGCATCTTAATGACCAAATGTTAACACAACAAAAGAATAAATGTAGGTGCAGACTACTCGTGAATATGATGCACCCCTACAAATTAAGGAGCACCATTGTGCTCCATCACTGTCCTTTAGAAATGCTGGCTTTTCATTGGTGAATACACTTAGTAGTCCCTCCTTTTGTAATTGTGTATCCTCCCTTGAGGACTGCCCTTGTTACACATGTTCTTACTCTTCATGTTAGTTATATTTTGAGAGCACTATTTTTTTGTTTGGTTGACCTGCCTCTGCTTGTTAAGTGTTTTGTTTACCTGTGCATGAAACTTCGCTTCCGCTTGCAGTCCCTTAATCTCTCGTGCCTTTCCCTCACCCCTCCCACAACACTGTTTGCAGGCCCCTTGCCGTCCCTTAATCTCCCCGTGCCTCCCTCTCACCCCTCCCACAACATTGCTTGCAGGCCCCCACCACTCCTCCGAGGCCACTGCTCGTTTTTTTAATTTATGCTTCAGTTGCACTGCAGTGCCTTCATTTAATCCCCCTTTGCCGTCTGCCCTCACCACCCCCCACAGCACTGCTTGCCCACCCCCACCTCCGAGATCACTGCACTGATTTATTTTGTTAATTACACCTGTAAAAAAGTGTGCAGTACCTTGTGTGGCGAAAAGAGGTTGCAAGGGACACCTAGTGACAGCCTGTGGTACTGCACCCGTACCCTGCTTCATGCACATTAAAACAGTACATGTTGCTGTACCCACAATAATGTGCTGCATAGGTAAATACATATAAGGTCCCAAATAGAAGACCGATTGCATTGCAAATGCTTGTTGTGTGGAAATAGAGTGCTATTTCAGTTTAGATGCCCCAGATGACAAAGCACCACTGTAGTGGAGGCAAAGGATCAGCCACAACAGCTGCGGCCAGACTGCCAAACATAAAGATGTCTGCAGTGCAGCCAGAAATATTTCCCCAGAAATAGCTCCCACGTACATGGCGGAATCCCTGCAGGGGAAAAATAAACTTTGGCAAAGGCAATACATCTTGCCTATGGGAGAGCTATGAAGGTTCAGGAATGGATAGAGGTAAGGGGAGGGGAGGGTGACTTGTGGGCTTAGGGGTGGGTAGAGGAAGCACCGATCTGCTGTCCCCTTAGGCCATCTTGCCTCAGAAACGACAAGTCAGTTGAATATCCTTGGGCATATTTGTGACCATCAGCGTGGATTCCGCACAGGTTGACTCTGAATACACTGGATGGAGCAAAGCGGCTTACAGGAGACTGACATTTTGAAAGGTCTGCAAAGCAAACAATGGGTGAGGGGAGTGCAGGCCTGCCTAAGATGAAAAAGCATCAAAACAAGAAAGGGAGTTACCCTAGTTTAAAGTAGGGACAGGGTAGCAAAGTTAGACAATACAAAAAGTCCCTATTCAAGACAAATATTGTCTAGAGCAGAGTATTCAAACCGTAGTGGAAAATCTTAGTATGGATCATGTGTTATGATAAACATTAAATCTAGAGCATAACCATATGTTAAGCTAACTAGACAATATAATCAGGCTGAAAACAAAATTAAAGGTATGCAAGAAGAGATTTTTTACAACAATGTAGACGAAATTACTTTTTATTCAATAAAAAAATTCAAGTTTAAAATTACAATATGCACAAGATTAAAAACATTTTTCTTCTCATAGAGAAGTATACCATTTGTTATGTATACAATACACAATACAATTTGTTTCTGCTATGATTTGAAGAAACACAAATGATTTGAAGACAGATGAGTAAAAAGTCGACGCAGCGTTTCGGTGACAACTGATTTCTTCACCTTCTTCAGGACAAGTTTTTCTACAATCTAAATAACAGAAGACGTTTATTAAAATCTGAAAAACCTCAAAAGCATACCTCTACTCAAACTTCAAATTAGATTACTATAAGATTATAGTTTTTAACATACTGTACTTTACAAGGTCGTGTTATTAATATCGAAACTTAAAATGTCACTTCAGAATTAACGCCTGAAAATAATTATAACCAATAACAGTAACACATGATCCATAACGAAAGCCAATTGAGGAACCCACCTATTGTACTTCAATTAGACTTTATAGTCTAGTATTCTTTCAAATGTAAAAGAAACGAATTCTTAAAGCTAGGAGGAAACACTCATCCAAGCCAAATCAGGACCTACAATAAAGAGATCCCAATATTACTTAAATTATCTATATAGTCACATTAGTTAATCATTTTAGAGAGGGCTACCACATACCTTGAAATAGGTACCATCACTTTACTGTTTTATTCGACTGGAGCCACCATCAAGTTTTAAGGACAGGGCTATTTCTTTGGTATTAAAGCCACTGAACTATAAAAGAAAAGGTTTTTCTAAATCAAAAAACATGTAGTCAGTCAGTTGTTTATATATTAGGTCGCTACTTAACAGTAACTTACCAAGTTAAAAACAAAGACTGCATCCTATTCCTCACTGAATTATTTGACTTTAAATTCAGGGTTTATCGACGTTTTCAAATTTGACGATATCTGCAATTTCAAATCTATAATGATAAGCGGGTTACTGATTATTTTTGTGTACCCCGATTTTTCTTCTACATAACACATAAACTCTCCTCAATTTTCACATTAACTTAGTTGATGTATAAGTTAGTTCATTATGACCAAAAATTGTCCGGTTTTAAAGCACACCGTATTTATTGTGCTTGTGGTCAAAAAGAGCAATTTGGACATACGATTGAATTCTATAAATCGATCATTTAATCTTTATTTTGCTAATGGCGACAGCTGACCTCGCAAGCAGTAAGTGGAATTACAGAGACTAATGGGGCTGAGGTTACTGGAGGGAGAGGTTGTAGCCATAGCGGGTTAATAAAGAGGCCTTTGTCTGTGGGAAACTGCACCGGGAGAATCTATGTTGATAACGGCTACCTCACGGTGTAAGCCTTAATTTGTCTGGACCTTATTAAGGCTTGGAGAAACGGGACACTGTGTACATACAGGTTTTAATATGAATAGGAAGAGAGAAACCATCCGGATGGAGATTTCTCTCGTGTCGGAAGTGTGGGCTTATTGTATTGGACCCAACAACGAACATCTGGCCCTTTAATGAGAGAGAGTCAGGAACGGTGATAAGTTTAGTTTGGCCCACCTCACCATGGTGTTTTTGTAACAGCGCCTAACTAACCCGACACGATTTGCAATAGACTACGGGAAGTGGGACCTTGCTTACAGGTGTTGGGATAGAACAACAGGAGAGGGGAACGTTCCAAGTGGAGCTTTTTCGCCTCTCGGTTAATGATAAAGTTGAGGGCTCGGACCACATCTCGCATATGGGTCTTTAACCAATTTTTATTTCCCTACAGGGAGTGCTAATAGGGAGCTGTTCTCATTCCCCCGCCAGTTCGGGTTTAAAAATTTTATAAACTCGGTAAGTTTCATGACTAACTGGCGCAGGTTGATTGTGATGTCTTCTGGGTGTTCGTGATGCACGAGTGCATTTTTATGTAATTCATTACTTCTGAAAATTGAGAGTGAGCACGGCAATAATTTTGCTACGCAGTGCTTATGTATTTGTCATAAAACGCTATTTGGGCGAGACAAATTTGAGAGAAAAAAACCACCCCCACCCTGAACTTTGGGGAGGAGTGGTGCCCATGCAGCTTAACTGGTGGGTATGAGTGAGTGGGGCTGATGCACCATAATTATTTTTACTAAATGTGGTTTGAAGGGCACTGCACTTAACACTTCACTTGTTCCATGTTTTTTACTCATTTTATAGGTTCTTCTCCAAGAGTGAGGGACTCTACGAAAGGTGACATCCCCTTTTCTTCTGGATTTAAAGAAGGGAGGGTGAGCACCCAGGGATCACAGTGGTGAGAGTCCTGAGGAAAGCCGGGGTATTGTTTTTGCCGGCTGAAACATGTCGACACCTATGCAGAGTGGAGGGGTTGGCGTCTCATCATAAGCTCCCCAACCCAGAATCCACATTTTTTGTTTTAAATCTGGACAGGGTACCTAATATTAAAATTGTAATAAGGACTTCCTGATACCAGTTTTATATCACTTTTTCTGCACCATTACTCACCTGTGATCTTACACTGTATGTTGTATTGTCTTCCCCTCCCTATTGCTCCACCTCCAGCGTTGGGCTGGCGCGGAGGTGTGTTAGCAGCCCTATGATGAAGCATGACACAGCTTGCTGTGTGTGAGGGCAGTTTTATACATTTGGTGCATTGCCACATACTCACCCACCTTCATGCAGTATTATTATCCCTCTTCTATTTGTGAGATTTAATTACTGAGCAGGAGGTTGAAGAGGGTTCTCTATCCTCTCACCCCTCATTCTTTTGTGTGTTTTTTGTCTAGTGTGCGGCCGCTGAGCCGCAGGGGTCTATCTTTTGTCAACCCGAATTCACTGCCAAATAAACTCAATAGGGTATATACCAGGTGGGATTTCCACCTAGGGAGAATGGCAGATGATCAGGGTTTGGCATTTGGGGACGATGCGGCTGCAGAAATCCTCAGAGGGCTATCTCTACTCGGAGACACCACAATCAACCAAGTTCTGACTCAAGGGGAAGGATGGGACACACTTCTAGAGCTAAAAAGATCCCATGTTAAAACTATTTTACACGGTGCAATTTTAACAGAATACTTGAGAGGAAATGCAGCACCGAGAGGGCTTCTGGTGACTAATGAACCTCTGATTTTTCTAGAGGACCCTGTCTTCCGGAAGGATTGGTCCTTGATCGCCTGGAAATGTACGAGGGATTGGCTGATTCGCATTATAAATACAGCTAAGAGAACAGCCGATGCCCTCTACATTAAAATCCAGGCGAACGAACAGGGGATAAAGACGACAATTTTATCTGCTACCTTAAAAAAGAAATTGGAGGAAATAAATAATGATATAGCAGAGCATAAGGACTACTTATTAAGATCTAAAGTAGATAAACTCCAGAAGGACTTGAAGAAATTTTCAAGGGAAAAGGTCTACCCCTATACCACTGTCGAATATACCCAGAAAAAAATGGACGATATGAAAAAGGGCACCAGTAGGGAGTATAGAACATCAGATAGAACCAGCTCCAGCAGTGAGGACAGCGATTATGAGAGAAAGCCCCGTAGAAGGGGGAGAGGCAGGGGGTTCTTCGGAGGTCCCCGTCCCCAGTTTAACACACCATATCCTCACTATCCCAACAACAATTTTGGCTGGCCCCCACTGTACCAACCACAATTCCCAGGTATGCCAGGAGGTCCAATGACACAATTCCCCCAGATGCCTAATCCTTTTTTAGGGAGGGGCCGGGGGCGAGGCAGGGGCAAACAGAAAGCCATGACGGGGGTGCAGTGGGAGGAGTTGGAACAGAGAGTGACCAGGAGTATGGCGAAGGAACCAACCCCAGGCACGAGCCGGGAATGACTTCTCTAGTGATAAATCTAACAGAAACCGAGCTGACGGATACACAAATTGAAGTACTTGAAAAGGGTTTGGGGTTTGTACCCACCAATACACCAGACAATTTCAAGATAAGACAAGAATTAGCGGGATTTTTCCGCAATATTCGTCTGAGAATTTTCTTTGGTGACCAGAATGTGGAGGAAGTAGAGAGGGGAGATACTAACTTCCGCCCAAGGTCTAAGTTCACCCCGGCCCTAGGGCAACTCCCTATTGAGGTAGATTCCTTTGAACAGGCAGTCGTTCATGAAGTGGAAACATTGTCTAGGCATAATAACGCAACCTTCATGAATCTTTCCAAAAAGGAAAGAAGAGCCCTGGATGAACTCAGAAATAATGATGACCTAGTGATAAAGCATGCAGACAAGGGGGGAGCGACTGTGATACAGAGCAGAACCGCTTATGAAACTGAATGCCTGAGACTGCTTGCTGACAGAAGAAACTACATGGTGTTGAGACAGGATCCAACAGAGGCCATCAAGAGAGAAATAACATCGGTGGTGGAAGAAGTCATTCAAAATGAATGGATTACAGAAAAGGAGGGGAGTTTCCTATGTCAACCCCAACCAGTAACCCCGTATTTTTATACCCTCCCGAAGGTTCATAAACCAACTAGGCCCCCACCAGGGAGACCCATTGTATCGGGGATGGGATCGTTACTGGAGCCTTTGTCACAATTTTGGGACTTCTTCTTCAAACCTATAGTCCAATCCAGACCGGCGTATCTGAAGGACACTACAGAGGTCCTAATACTACTCAAGGATGTGGAATTTGATCCTACAGAAGATTTCCTGGTAGGTCTGGACGTGAAGTCCCTGTATACAAATATACCACAGATGGAGACATTAAGAGTGGTTGAAGACATCCTGTACACAATGGAATGGGAATACAGCACGCCTCGACCATTTATTTTACATCTGGCGGAAATCACCCTAACTAAAAATTTCTTCGAGTTTCAGGGGACCTATTACCTCCAGACCCACGGGACCTCCATGGGTATTGTTTTTGCTCCAAGCCTGGCAGGCCTGTATATGTCTGCTTTTGAGGACCAGTACATCTATACCCATGGAGGTCCCTGGTTTCATCACATTAAAATCTAGAGGCGTTTTATTGACGATGTCCTTCTGGTATGGAAGGGGGAGAGAGAATCACTAGATAATTTTCTGACCTGGCTCAACAGTAGGAATCCCTTACTTCTTTTCACCTCAACTGTCACTAAGGAAAGTCTACCGTTCTTGGACCTCACTATTTTTCCAGAAGGAGGAGGTTTGCACACAAAAATGTTCCATAAGCCAACAGACAGGAACAGTTTGCTTTCGTTTAAAAGCTTTCACCCCAAGTCCCTTAGGGAGAACCTCCCTGTGGGACAATTTTTGCGCCTTCGGCGCAACTGCTCCAGTCTAACTGACTATGGGTCAGAAGCAGAGTCCCTACAAAAGAAACTCCTACAAAGGCATTATCCCCCACGAATTGTAAAAAGGGCAAGGAAGAGAGCGAGCAACTGCCACCGTGATGCACTCCTTGAGTCAAACGAAAAACCGTCTTCAGAGAGAACAGTTTGTGTTACAACATTCAACACAGCTTCGAGTAGTATTAAAAAAATCATCTTAGGCAAGTGGAGGATCTTAAATTCCAATGGACTTGCTTTTGAGAAACCCCTGTTCTCATTCAAGAGGAGCCAGAACATTAAAGATATCCTGGTGCATACTAGACCGAGAAATACTAGAAAGAGACAAGTGGGCATAGAGGGAGAAAATCTTTTGGGGTTCCTCCCCCCAGTGTCTGGTCACACAAGATGTGGGATGTGTGATGTGTGCCACTTGACAGCTAATACTAAGACAATAGATGTCGGGCTGACCCATCCGTGGGAACAAAGGAGACATACTAATTGTAACTCCTCTTATGTAATTTATATGCTGAAATGCCCGTGTGATCTAGTATACCTGGGTATGACCACCAGACGGGTAAAAACAAGAATCATGGAGCACAGATCCACGTTTAGATGCAAACGGACTGTTAGTAAATTGACGAACCATTTCAAGGAGAAGAATCACTCGGCTGAGGACTTCTTCTGGACTGTTATTGATAAACCAAATATCAATATGAGCAGGGGCAACCCAGAAAGAGCCCTATTTGTACGAGAGCAGAAATGGATTTATAGGGTGCAGAGTTTTTCCAGAGGATTGAATGATGATATCCCCTGGAATAGTCTCCAAAACCCTTGAGCGTTATCTGACATATGAGATGACTGAATGTTAATGGGTGATTCTCTTTAGCAATACCCGAGTGTGAATGAGTAATAACTGGGTAGGACTAGAGCAGGAATATTCAATTGTTAAATTTAAGCATTTTTCCTAATTTTTATTAGGAGTGGAATTTCTCAAATCAATGTCAAATAATCAACTGATAACAACAATATTCCTTGATTATATATTACCTCCCACACCATTTGGTTGGCTCCCTTCTTGACTTTTTCCAAGACTTATATTAATTTCTCTTCCCCTCACTTTGTTAACCTTATTGTCACAGCGGCTTATCATTGCTTCCCCCGATGTAGCCCGTTATTCACTCACTGCCTTATGAAGTGTACCGCCTGGACCCGCCCACCTCCTAATGGTAGGGAATTTTTCCCGGTATCATGAAACTTGCCAACACTGAATGGAGGAGGGCTGGCTCCGTTACGGGTTGCTTTAAACATTGATTGGAATGAGCGCTCTAGTGTTTTAGGGTTTCCGGGGTACGCTAGATTTTTGATCACGTGGGTCAGTACGTCATTAGGGGCGTGTGTTGGCCGCCTTCAAGAGAGCCGCGGTGAACACCAGTGAGTGTTCTACGCGGCGCTGAGGGAGAGACGGATTATGTTGGGCGACAGCTGACCTCGCAAGCAGTAAGTGGAATTAGAGAGGCTAATGGGGCTGAGGTTACTGGAGGGAGAGGTTGTAGCCATAGCGGGTTAATAAAGAGGCCTTTGTCTGTGGGAAACTGCACCGGGAGAATCTATGTTGATAACGGCTACCTCACGGTGTAAGCCTTAATTTGTCTGGACCTTATTAAGGCTTGGAGAAATGGGGCACTGTTTACATACAGGTTTTAAGATGAATAGGAAGAGAGAAACCATCCGGATGGAGATTTCTCTCGTGTCGGAAGTGTGGGCTTAATGTATTGGACCCACCAAGAACATCTGGCCCTTTAATGAGAGAGAGTCAGGAACGGTGATAAGTTTAGTTTGGCCCACCTCACCATGGCGTTTTTGTAACAGCGCCTAACTCACCCGACATGATTTGCAATAGGCTACGGGAAGTGGGACCTTGCTTACAGGTGTTGGGATAGAACAACAGGAGAGGGGAACGTTCCAGGTGGAGCTTTTTCGCCTCTCGGTTAATGATAAAGTTGAGGGCTCTGAACACATCTCGCATATGGGTCTTTAACCAATTTTTATTTCCCTACAGGGAGTGCTAATAGGGAGCTGTTCTCATTCCCCCGTATGTTCGGGTTTAAAAATGTAATAAACTCGGTAAGTTTCATGACTAACTGGCGCAGGTTGATTGTGATGTCTTCTGGGTGTTCGCAATGCACGAGTGCATTTTTATGTAATTCATTACTTCTGAACATTGAGAGTGAGCACGGCAATAATTTTGCTACGGAGTGCTTATGTATTTGTCATAAAACGCTATTTGGGCGAGACAAATTTGAGAGAAAAAAACCACCCCCACCCTGAACTTTGGGGAGGAGTGGTGCCCATGCAGCTTAACTGGTGGGTATGAGTGAGTGGGGCTGATGCACCATAATTATTTTTACTAAATGTGGTTTGAAGGGCACTGCACTTAACACTTCACTTGTTCCATGTTTTTTAATCATTTTATAGGTTCCTCTCCAAGAGTGAGGGACTCTACGAAAGGTGACATCCCCTTTTCTTCTGGATTTAAAGAAGGGAGGGTGAGCACCCAGGGATCACAGTGGTGAGAGTCCTGAGGAAAGCCGGGGTATTGTTTTTGCCGGCTGAAACATGTCGACACCTATGCAGAGTGGAGGGGTTGGCGTCTCATCATAAGCTCCCCAACCCAGAATCCACATTTTTTGTTTTAAATCTGGACAGGGTACCTAATATTAAAATTGTAATAAGGACTTCCTCATACCAGTTTTATATCACTTTTTCTGCACCATTACTCACCTGTGATCTTTCACTGTATGTTGTATTGTCTTCCCCTCCCTATTGCTCCACCTCCAGCGTTGGGCTGGCGCTGAGGTGTGTTAGCAGCCCTATGATGAAGCATGACACAGCTTGCTGTGTGTGAGGGCAGTTTTATACATTTCGTGCATTCCCACATACTCATCCACCTTCATGCAGTGTTATTATCCCTCTTCTATTTGTGAGATTTAATTACTGAGCAGGAGGTTGAAGAGGGTTCTCTATCCTCTCACCCCTCATTCTTTTGAGTGTTTTTTGTCTAGTGTGCGGCCGCTGAGCCGCAGGGGTCTATCTTTTATCAACCCGAATTCACTGCCAAATAAACTCAATAGGGTATATACCAGGTGGGATTTCCACCTAGGGAGAATGGCAGATGATCAGGGTTTGGCATTTGGGACGATGCGGCTGCAGAAATCCTCAGAGGGCCATCTCTACTCGGAGACACCACAATCAACCAAGTTCTGACTCAAGGGGAAGGATGGGACACACTTCTAGAGCTAAAAAGATCCCATGTTAAAACTATTTTACACGGTGCAATTTTAACAGAATACTTGAGAGGAAATGCAGCACCGAGAGGGCTTCTGGTGACTAATGAACCTCTGATTTTTCTAGAGGACCCTGTCTTCCGGAAGGATTGGTCCCTGATCGCCTGGAAATGTACGAGGGATTGGCTGATTCGCATTATAAATACAGGTAAGAGAACAGCCGATGCCCTCTACATTAAAATCCAGGCGAACGAACAGGGGATAAAGACGACAATTTTATCTGCTACCTTCAAAAAGAAATTGGAGGAAATAAATAATGATATAGCAGAGCATAAGGACTACTTATTAAGATCTAAAGTAGATAAACTCCAGAAGGACTTGAAGAAATTTTCAAGGGAAAAGGTCTACCCCTATATCACTGACGAATATACCCAGAAAAAAATGGATGATATGAAAAAGGGCACCAGTAGGGAGTATAGAACATCAGATAGAACCAGCTCCAGCAGTGAGGACAGCGATTATGAGACAAAGCCCCGTAGAAGGGGGAGAGGCAGAGGGTTCTTCGGAGGTCCCCGTCCCCAGTTTAACACACCATATCCTCACTATCCCAACAACAATTTTGGCTGGCCCCCACTGTACCAACCACAATTCCCAGGTATGCCAGGAGGTCCAATGACACAATTCGCCCAGATGCCTAATCCTTTTTTAGGGAGGGGGCGAGGCAGGGGCAAACAGAAGGCCATGACGGGGTCGCAGTGGGAGGAGTTGGAACAGAGAGTGACCAGGAGTATGGCGAAGGAACCAACCCCAGGCACGAGCCGGGAATGACTTCTCTAGTGATAAATCTAACAGAAACCGAGCTGACGGATACACAAATTGAAGTACTTGAAAAGGGTTTGGGGTTTCTACCCACCAACACACCAGACAATTTCAAGATAAGACAAGAATTCGCGGGATTTTTCCGCAATATTCGTCTGAGAGTTTTCTTTGGTGACCAGAATGTGGAGGAAGTAGAGAGGGGAGATACTAACTTCCGCCCAAAGTCTAAGTTCACCCCGGCCCTAGGGCAACTCCCTATTGAGGTAGAGGCCTTTGAACAGGCAGTCGTTCATGAAGTGGAAACATTGTCTAGGCAGAATAACGCAACCTTCATTAATCTTTCCAAAAAGGAAAGAAGAGCCCTGGATGAACTCAGAAATAATGATGACCTAGTGACAAAGCAGGCAGACAAGGGGGGAGCGACTGTGATACAGAGCAGAACCGCTTATGAAACTGAATGCCTGAGACTGCTTGCTGACAGAAGAAACTACATGGTGTTGAGACAGGATCCAAAAGAGGCCATCAAGAGAGAAATAACATCGGTGGTGGAAGAAGCCATTCAAAATGAATGGATTACCGAAAAGGAGGGGAGTTTCCTTTGTCAACCCCAACCAGTAACCCCGTATTTTTATACCCTCCCGAAAGTTCATAAACCAACTAGGCCCCCACCGGGGAGACCCATTGTATCGGGGATGGGATCGTTACTGGAGCCTTTGTCACAATTTTGTGACTTCTTCTTCAAACCTATAGTCCAATCCAGACCGGCGTATCTGAAGGACACTACAGAGGTCCTAATACTACTCAAGGATGTGGAATTTGATCCTACAGAAGATTTCCTGGTAGGTCTGGACGTGAAGTTCCTGTATACAAATATACCACAGATGGAGACATTAAGAGTGGTTGAAGACATCCTGTACACAATGGAATGGGAATACAGCATGCCTAGACCATTTATTTTACATCTGGCGGAAATCGTCCTAACTAAAAATTTCTTCGAGTTTCAGGGGACCTATTACCTCCAGACCCACGGGACCTCCATGGGTAGTGTTTTCGCTCCAAGCCTGGCAGGGCTGTATATGTCTGCTTTTGAGGACCAGTACATCTATACACATGCAGGTCCCTGGTTTCATCACATTAAAATCTGGAGGCATTTTATTGACGATGTCCTTCTGGTATGGAAGGAGGAGAGAGAATCACTAGATAATTTTCTGACCTGGCTCAACAGTAGGAATCCCTTACTTCTTTTCACCTCAACTGTCACTAAGGAAAGTCTACCGTTCTTGGACCTCACTATTTTTCCAGAAGGAGGAGGTTTGCACACAAAAATGTTCCATAAGCCAACAGACAGGAACAGTTTGCTTTCGTTTAAAAGCTTTCACCCTAAGTCCCTTAGGGAGAACCTCCCTGTGGGACAATTTTTGCGCCTTCGGCGCAACTGCTCCAGTCTAACTGACTATGGGTCAGAAGCAGAGTCCCTACAAAAGAAACTCCTACAAAGGCATTATCCCCCACGAATTGTAAAAAGGGCAAGGAAGAGAGCGAGCAACTGCCACCGTGATGCACTCCTTGAGACAAACGAAAAACCGTCTTCAGAGAGAACAGTTTGTGTTACAACATTCAACACAGCTTCGAGTAGTATTCAAAAAATCATCTTACGCAAGTGGAGGATCTTAAATTCCAATGGACTTGCTTTTGAGAAACCCCTGCTCTCATTCAAGAGGAGCCAGAACATTAAAGATATCCTGGTGCATACTAGACCGAGAAATACTAGAAAGAGACAAGTGGGCATAGAGGGAGAAAATCGTTTGGGGTTCCTCCCCCCAGTGTCTGGTCACACAAGATGTGGGATGTGGGATGTGTTCCAATTGACAGCTAATACTAAGACAATAGATGTCGGGCTGACCCATCCGTGGGAACAAAGGAGACATACTAATTGTAACTCCTCCTATGTAATTTATATGCTGAAATGCCCGTGTGATCTAGCATACCTGGGTATGACCACCAGACGGGTAAAAACAAGAATCATGGAGCACAGATCCACGTTTAGATGCAAACGGACTGTTAGTAAATTGACGAACCATTTCAAGGAGAAGAATCACTCGGCTGAGGACTTCTTCTGGACTGTTATTGACAAACCAAATATCAATATGAACAGGGGCAACCCAGAAAGAGCCCTATTTGTACGAGAGCAGAAATGGATTTATAGGGTGCAGAGTTTTTCCAGAGGATTGAATGATGATATCCCCTGGAATAGTCTCCAAATCCCTTGAGCGTTATCTGACATATGAGATGACTGAATGTTAATGGGTGATTCTCTTTAGCAATACCCGAGTGTGAATGAGTAATAACTGGGTAGGTCTAGAGCAGGAATATTCAATTGTTAAATTTAAGCATTTTTCCTAATTTTTATTAGGAGTGGAATTTCTCTAATCAATGTCAAATAATCAACTGATAACAATAGTCCTTGATTATATATTACCTCCCCCACCATTTGGTTGGCTCCCTTCTTGACTTTTTCCAAGACTTATATTAATTTCTCTTCCCCTCACTTTGTTAACCTTATTGTCACAGCGGCTTATCATTGCTTCCCCCGATGTAGCCCGTTATTCACTCACTGCCTTATGAAGTGTACTGCCTGGACCCGCCCACCTCCTAATGGTAGGGAATTTTTCCCGGTATCATGAAACTTGCCAACACTGAATGGAGGAGGGGTGGCTCCGTTACGGGTTGCTTTAAACATTGATTGGAATGAGCGCTCTAGTGTTTTAGGGTTTCCGGGGTACGCTAGATTTTTGATCACGTGGGTGAGTACGTCATTAGGGGCGTGTGTTGGCCGCCTTCAAGAGAGCCGCGGTGAACACCAGTGAGTGTTCTACGCGGCGCTGAGGGAGAGACGGATTACGTTGGGCGACAGCTGACCTCGCAAGCAGTAAGTGGAATTAGAGAGGCTAATGGGGCTGAGGTTACTGGATGGAGAGGTTGTAGCCATAGCGGGTTAATAAAGAGGCCTTTGTCTGTGGGAAACTGCACCGGGAGAATCTATGTTGATAACGTCTACCTCACGGTGTAAGCCTTAATTTGTCTGGACCTTATTAAGGCTTGGAGAAACGGGGCACTGTGTACATACAGGTTTTAACATGAATAGGAAGAGAGAAACCATCCGGATGGAGATTTCTCTCGTGTCGGAAGTGTGGGCTTAATGTATTGGACCCACCAAGAACATCTGGCCCTTTAATGAGAGAGAGTCAGGAACGGTGATAAGTTTAGTTTGGCCCACCTCACCATGGCGTTTTTGTAACAGCGCCTAACTCACCCGACACGATTTGCAATAGACTACGGGAAGTGGGACCTTGCTTACAGGTGTTGGGATAGAACAACAGGAGAGGGGAATGTTCCAGGTGGAGCTTTTTCGCCTCTCGGTTAATGATAAAGTTGAGGGCTCTGAACACATCTCGCATATGGGTCTTTAACCAATTTTTATTTCCCTACAGGGAGTGCTAATAGGGAGCTGTTCTCATTCCCCCGCCAGTTCGGGTTTAAAAATGTAATAAACTCGGTAAGTTTCATGACTAACTGGCGCAGGTTGATTGTGATGTCTTCTGGGTGTTCGCAATGCACGAGTGCATTTTTATGTAATTCATTACTTCTGAAAATTGAGAGTGAGCACGGCAATAATTTTGCTACGGAGTGCTTATGTATTTGTCATAAAACGCTATTTGGGCGAGACAAATTTGAGAGAAAAAAACCACCCCCACCCTGAACTTTGGGGAGGATTGGTGCCCATGCAGCTTAACTGGTGGGTATGAGTGAGTGGGGCTGATGCACCATAATCATTTTTACTAAATGTGGTTTGAAGGGCACTGCACTTAACACTTCACTTGTTCCATGTTTTTTAATCATTTTATAGGTTCCTCTCCAAGAGTGAGGGACTCTACGAAAGGTGACATCCCCTTTTCTTCTGGATTTAAAGAAGGGAGGGTGAGCACCCAGGGATCAATGTGGTGAGAGTTCTGAGGAAAGCCGGGGTATTGTTTTTGCCGGCTGAAACATGTCGACACCTATGCAGAGTGGAGGGGTTGGCGTCTCATCATAAGCTCCCCAACCCAGAATCCACATGTTTTGTTTTAAATCTGGACAGGGTACCTAATATTAAAATTGTAATAAGGACTTCCTGATACCAGTTTTATATCACATTTTCTGCACCATTACTCACCTGTGATCTTACACTGTATGTTGTATTGTCTTCCCCTCCCTATTGCTCCACCTCCAGCGTTGGGCTGGCGCGGAGGTGTGTTAGCAGGCCTATGATGAAGCATGACACAGCTTGCTGTGTGTGAGGGCAGTTTTATACATTTGGTGCATTCCCACATACACATCCACCTTCATGCAGTGTTATTATCCCTCTTCTATTTGTGAGATTTAATTACTGAGCGGGAGGTTGAAGAGGGTTCTCTATCCTCTCACCCCTCATTCTTTTGTGTGTTTTTTGTCTAGTGTGCGGCCGCTGAGCCGCAGGGGTCTATCTTTTATCAACCCGAATTCACTGCCAAATAAACTCAATAGGGTATATACCAGGTGGGATTTCCACCTAGGGAGAATGGCAGATGATCAGGGTTTGCCATTTGGGGACGATGCGGCTGCAGAAATCCTCAGAGGGCCATCTCTACTCGGAGACACCACAATCAACCAAGTTCTGACTCAAGGGGAAGGATGGGACACACTTCTAGAGCTAAAAGATCCCATGTTAAAACTATTTTACACAGTGCAATTTTAACAGAATACTTGAGAGGAAATGCAGCACCGAGAGGGCTTCTGGTGACTAATGAACCTTTGATTTTTCAAGAGGACCCTGTCTTCCCGAAGGATTGGTCCCTGATCGCCTGGAAATGTACGAGGGATTGGCTGATTCGCATTATAAATACAGGTAAGAGAACAGCCGATGCCCTCTACATTAAAATCCAGGCGAACGAACAGGGGATAAAGACGACAATTTTATCTGCTACCTTCAAAAAGAAATTGGAGGAAATAAATAATGATATAGCAGAGCATAAGGACTACTTATTAAGATCTAAAGTAGATAAACTCCAGAAGGACTTGAAGAAATTTTCAAGGGAAAAGGTCTACCCCTATATCACTGACGAATATACCCAGAAAAAAATGGATGATATGAAAAAGGGCACCAGTAGGGAGTATAGAACATTAGATAGAACCAGCTCCAGCAGTGAGGACAGCGATTATGAGAGAAAGCCCCGTAGAAGGGGGAGAGGCAGAGGGTTCTTCGGAGGTCCCCGTCCCCAGTTTAACACACCATATCCTCACTATCCCAACAACAATTTTGGCTGGCCCCCACTGTACCAACCACAATTCCCAGGTATGCCAGGAGGTCCAATGACACAATTCCCCCAGATGCCTAATCCTTTTTTAGGGAGGGGCCGGGGGCGAGGCAGGGGCAAACAGAAGGCCATGACGGGGGTGCAGTGGGAGGAGTTGGAACAGAGAGTGACCAGGAGTATGGTGAAGGAACCAACCCCAGGCACGAGCCGGGAATGACTTCTCTAGTGATAAATCTAACAGAAACCGAGCTGACGGATACACAAATTGAAGTACTTGAAAAGGGTTTGGGGTTTGTACCCACCAATACACCAGACAATTTCAAGATAAGACAAGAATTAGCGGGATTTTTCCGCAATATTCGTCTGAGAGTTTTCTTTGGTGACCAGAATGTGGAGGAAGTAGAGAGGGGAGATACTAACTTCCGCCCAAAGTCTAAGTTCACCCCGGCCCTAGGGCAATTCCCTATTGAGGTAGAGGCCTTTGAACAGGCAGTCATTCATGAAGTGGAAACATTGTCTAGGCAGAATAACGCAACCTTCATGAATCTTTCCAAAAAGGAAAGAAGAGCCCTGGATGAACTCAGAAATAATGATGACCTAGTGACAAAGCAGGCAGACAAGGGGGGAGCGACTGTGATACAGAGCAGAACCGCTTATGAAACTGAATGCCTGAGACTGCTTGCTGACAGAAGAAACTACATGGTGTTGAGACAGGATCCAACAGAGGCCATCAAGAGAGAAATAACATCAGTGGTGGAAGAAGCCATTCAAAATGAATGGATTGCAGAAAAGGAGGGGAGTTTCCTTTGTCAACCCCAACCAGTAACCCCGTATTTTTATACCCTCCCGAAGGTTCATAAACCAACTAGGCCCCCACCGGGGAGACCCATTGTATCGGGGATGGGATCGTTACTGGAGCCTTTGTCACAATTTTGTGACTTCTTCTTCAAACCTATAGTCCAATCCAGACCGGCGTATCTGAAGGACACTACAGAGGTCCTAATACTACTCAAGGATGTGGAATTTGATCCTACAGAAGATTTCCTGGTAGGTCTGGACGTGAAGTCCCTGTATACAAATATACCACAGATGGAGACATTAAGAGTGGTTGAAGACATCCTGTACACAATGGAATGGGAATACAGCACGCCTAGACCATTTATTTTACATCTGGCGGAAATCGCCCTAACTAAAAATTTCTTCGAGTTTCAGGGGACCTATTACCTCCAGACCCACGGGACCTCCATGGGTAGTGTTTTCGCTCCAAGCCTGGCAGGGCTGTATATGTCTGCTTTTGAGGACCAGTACATCTATACACATGCAGGTCCCTGGTTTCATCACATTAAAATCTGGAGGCATTTTATTGACGATGTCCTTCTGGTATGGAAGGAGGAGAGAGAATCACTAGATAATTTTCTGACCTGGCTCAACAGTAGGAATCCCTTACTTCTTTTCACCTCAACTGTCACTAAGGAAAGTCTGCCGTTCTTGGACCTCACTATTTTTCCAGAAGGAGGAGGTTTGCACACAAAAATGTTCCATAAGCCAACAGACAGGAACAGTTTGCTTTCGTTTAAAAGCTTTCACCCTAAGTCCCTTAGGGAGAACCTCCCTGTGGGACAATTTTTGCGCCTTCGGCGCAACTGCTCCAGTCTAACTGACTATGGGTCAGAAGCAGAGTCCCTACAAAAGAAACTCCTACAAAGGCATTATCCCCCACGAATTGTAAAAAGGGCAAGGAAGAGAGCGAGCAACTACCACCGTGATGCACTCCTTGAGTCAAACGAAAAACCGTCTTCAGAGAGAACAGTTTGTGTTACAACATTCAACACAGCTTCGAGTAGTATTAAAAAAATCATCTTACGCAAGTGGAGGATCTTAAATTCTAATGGACTTGCTTTTGAGAAACCCCTGTTCTCATTCAAGAGGAGCCAGAACATTAAAGATATCCTGGTGCATACTAGACCGAGAAATACTAGAAAGAGACAAGTGGGCATAGATGGAGAAAATCTTTTGGGGTTCCTCCCCCCAGTGTCTGGTCACACAAGATGTGGGATGTGGGATGTGTGCCACTTGACAGCTAATACTAAGACAATAGATGTCGGGCTGACCCATCCGTGGGAACAAAGGAGACATACTAATTGTAACTCCTCCTATGTAATTTATATGCTGAAATGCCCGTGTGATCTAGTATACCTGGGTATGACCACCAGACGGGTAAAAACAAGAATCATGGAGCACAGATCCACGTTTAGATGCAAACGGACTGTTAGTAAATTGACGAACCATTTCAAGGAGAAGAATCACTCGGCTGAGGACTTCTTCTGGACTGTTATTGACAAACCAATATCAATATGAGCAGGGGCAACCCAGAAAGAGCCCTATTTGTACGAGAGCAGAAATGGATTTATAGGGTGCAGAGTTTTTCTAGAGGATTGAATGATGATATCCCCTGGAATAGTCTCCAAAACCCTTGAGCGTTATCTGACATATGAGATGACTGAATGTTAATGGGTGATTCTCTTTAGCAATACCCGAGTGTGAATGAGTAATAACTGGGTAGGTCTAGAGCAGGAATATTCAATTGTTAAATTTAAGCATTTTTCCTAATTTTTATTAGGAGTGGAATTTCTCAAATCAATGTCAAATAATCAACTGATAACAACAATATTCCTTGATTATATATTACCTCCCCCACCATTTGGTTGGCTCCCTTCTTGACTTTTTCCAAGACTTATATTAATTTCTCTTCCCCTCACTTTGTTAACCTTATTGTCACAGCGGCTTATCATTGCTTCCCCCGATGTAGCCAGTTATTCACTCACTGCCTTATGAAGTGTACCGCCTGGACCCGCCCACCTCCTAATGGTAGGGAATTTTTCCCGGTATCATGAAACTTGCCAACACTGAATGGAGGAGGGGTGGCTCCGTTACGGGTTGCTTTAAACATTGATTGGAATGAGCGCTCTAGTGTTTTAGGGTTTCCGGGGTACGCTAGACACGTTGATCACGTGGGTCAGTACGTCATTAGGGGCGTGTGTTGGCCGCCTTCAAAAGAGCCGCGGTGAACACCAGTGAGTGTGCTACGCGGCGCTGAGGGAGAGACGGATTACGTTGGGCGACAGCTGACCTCGCAAGCAGTAAGTGGAATTAGAGAGGCTAATGGGGCTGAGGTTACTGGAGGGAGAGGTTGTAGCCATAGCGGGTTAATAAAGAGGCCTTTGTCTGTGGGAAACTGCACCGGGAGAATCTATGTTGATAACGGCTACCTCACGGTGTAAGCCTTAATTTGTCTGGACCTTATTAAGGCTTGGAGAAACGGGGCACTGTGTACATACAGGTTTTAACATGAATAGGAAGAGAGAAACCATCCGGATGGAGATTTCTCTCGTGTCGGAAGTGTGGGCTTAATGTATTGGACCCACCAAGAACATCTGGCCCTTTAATGAGAGAGAGTCAGGAACGGTGATAAGTTTAGTTTGGCCCACCTCACCATGGCGTTTTTGTAACAGCGCCTAACTAACCCGACATGATTTGCAATAGACTACGGGAAGTGGGACCTTGCTTACAGGTGTTGGGATAGAACAATAGGAGAGGGGAACGTTCCAGGTGGAGCTTTTTCGCCTCTCGGTTAATGATAAAGTTGAGGGCTCTGACCACATCTCGCATATGGGTCTTTAACCAATTTTTATTTCCCTACAGAGAGTGCTAATAGGGAGCTGTTCTCATTCCCCCGCCAGTTCGGGTTTAAAAATGTAATAAACTCGGTAAGTTTCATGACTAACTGGCGCAGGTTGATTGTGATGTCTTCTGGGTGTTCGCGATGCACGAGTGCATTTTTATGTAATTCATTACTTCTGAAAATTGAGAGTGAGCACGGCAATAATTTTGCTACGGAGTGCTTATGTATTTGTCATAAAACGCTATTTGGGCGAGACAAATTTGAGAGAAAATAACCACCCCCACCCTGAACTTTGGGGAGGAGTGGTGCCTATGCAGCTTAACTGGTGGGTATGAGTGAGTGGGGCTGATGCACCATAATTATTTTTATTAAATGTGGTTTGAAGGGCACTGCATTTAACACTTCACTTGTTCCATGTTTTTAAATAATTTTATAGGTTCCTCTCCGAGAGTGAGGGACTCTACGAAAGGTGACATCCCCTTTTCTTCTGGATTTAAAGAAGGGAGGGTGAGCACCCAGGTATCACAGTGGTGAGAGTCCTGGGGTATTGTTTTTGCCGGCTGAAACATGTCGACACCTATGCAGAGTGGAGGGATTGGCGTCTCATCATAAGCTCCCCAACCCAGCATCCACATTTTTTGTTTTAAATCTGGATAGGGTACCTAATATTAAAATTGTAATAAGGACTTCCTGATACCAGTTTTATATCACTTTTTCTGCACCATTACTCACCTGTGATCTTACACTGTATGTTGTATTGTCTTCCCCTCCCTATTGCTCCACCTCCAGCGTTGGGCTGGCGCGGAGGTGTGTTAGCAGGCCTATGATGAAGCATGACACAGCTTGCTGTGTGTGAGGGCAGTTTTATACATTTGGTGCATTCCCACATACTCATCCACCTTCATGCAGTGTTATTATCCCTCTTCTATTTGTGAGATTTAAGTGCACCCACTTGCCAGGTCCTACCCTTCACTTCTCTTACACATTGGACACCCCTATGGTTGGCCCAAGGTACCCCGCTGGGCAGGGTGCAGTGTATGTGAAAGGTAGGACATTTACTGGTGTGTATAAAAATGTCCTGATAGTGAAATACTGCCAATTTTGTTTTTCACTATTGAAAGGCTATCTTGCCCCACAGGACAGAATGGGGAATGCTTTGTAACATTTTACAAGCATATCTTCCCATAGGGATAAGATAGAAAAATTGAGTTTGGTATCCCTGAACTCAGAATTTGATAACACATCTTTTAGTAAAGATGGTTTTTAAATTGTGTGTTTGAAAATATCACTTTTAGAAAGTAGCTATTTTCTTGTTCAACCATCCTGTGCGTCTCTGCCTGTTTGTGGATTGACTGTCTGGCTTTGGAGTGACAGGGGCTGGGGAGGTGCAGTGGCTCCAGGAGTCTGGATGAGTCAGCACTAGGCTGAATAGGCCTGATCTGCATTTGGAGTGGTGGGAGGAGTAGCACCTGTACCTGAATAGGGCTGTGCTTGCCGTCCACAATGCTGGCTCCGCCCCCCTGTGGTGTGTCTGGAGCCAAGGCTCACACTGACAATGGATGTTGTTGTGCACTTGCAGAGTGCCCCCCAGAACTAGTTTGAACTGGGCTCAGAGCCCCTTGCACAAAGAGAACAAAGACATTTTGGGGTATAAGAATCAGACACAAAACCGCAGACTTTAGATTATTCCTGGAATTCAAGAGGAACCTTTGCCAAGGAGAAGAGCTGGAGAGACTGAGGAGAAGTACTGCCCTTGCTGTGTGTCTGGAATTGGCCTGCAGTTGCTGTTTCTGCCAAGGAAAGGAGAAAGACTTTGCTGTGTGCTGTGTCCCCTGCTTGAAGGAGATCTCCAAGGGCCTGAAGTGTGCTGGCCTCCTGTTCTGAAGTCTCAGGGACACAAAGACTTCACCCCCAGCTCCCCTGAACTCTGCTGCTGTGAGTCCTGACCTGCCAAGAGCTGCCTGTGCCAGTTTTGGGCCTCTGGAGGTTGTTGCTGCTGTTTGGGAGCTGGAAGCAAGAAGAAACTCAAAGAACTACAGAAATCGACGCATCGCTCTTCTTGCAGCTGTGTTCCAGACGCATCTCCATGGCGCGAGAAGAATTTCCACGCATCGCCGCTGCGGAAACCACTACAGCGCCCGTCGCCGCTGCAAGAATCGATGCTTCGAGGGATAGCGGCTGAAGAGGACCGACGCAGTGCCGCTCGCCGCATCGATCGCCGACGCATCCCGGATTTTCATGCATTGGACCTGTGCGGCAAGTTCCTCTGACGCATCACCCGCGGACCCAAACCGTCACGAAGAATCGATGCATCACTCCCCGTACAAACCGGATTCGACGCAACCCTTCCTCTGCGTGCAGCGGGACTGTCGCATAGCCTCCCCAAGGTCTCAGGAGTGTTGCATCTCTTTGTTTTCCAACGCTGCAACTGTTTGGCTTGTGAACTTTGACGCATCTACAGGTACTTTGGTGAAAAGACACGCATCCATAGTTTTCTATGGTACAAGTTCTTGAAACCTTTTGAAAGTCATATTTTTAACTGTGTATGTTGGATGTTTGTCGTTTTGGTCTTGTTTAGTTTAGATAAAGATACTTTATTTTTCTAAACTGGTGTGGTGTATTTTCAATGTGTTACTGTGAGTGTTGGTACAAATACTTTACACATTGCCTTTGGGATAAGCCTGTCTGCTCTTGCCAAGTTACCAAGGGGGTGAGCAGGGGTTATCTAGAGTGTGTATCCCCCTTACCCTGACTAGAAGTAAGGGTCCCTATTTGGACAAAGGTACCTACCTCTGCCAACTAGAGACCCCCATTTCTAACAAGAGTGGTTTAGAGTGGAGTATAGTAGGATATCGTAGAATAGAGTGGAGTAAAGTGGCATCAAGTGGAATAGGGGGAGTTATGTAGAGCGTCGTAGAGTGGAGTAGTGTTCTAGAGTGGTATAGAGTGGGTTAGAGTTGTAGAGGGCCATGAGTGTCATAGAGTGTCATAGAGTGGAGTATTTTATAGTGTAGTGTTGTAGAGTGGAGTATCGTAGAGTGTCGTAAAGTGGCCTAGAGTGAAGTAGCATAAAGTATAGTGGTGCAGAGTAGATTGGCATAGAGTGCAGAATTGTGCATTGTTTTTGAGTAAAGTGGTGTAGAGTGCACTTGACATAAATTGCAGTGACGTAGAGTAGAGTGGCATAGAGTAGAGTGGAGTAGAATGCAGTGGCATACAGTAGAGTGGTGCAGAGTGTGGATGCATTGGCATAGAGTGCAATGGTGTAGAGTAGATTGTTTCAGAGTACTGTGATGTGGCATAGAGTGGAGTGGTTCAGGTTAGAGTGGAGTGGTGCACGATAGGGTGCATTGGTGTAGAATAGAGTGGCGTAGAGTGCAGTGGTGTAGAGTGGTGTAGAGTGCAGTGGTGCTGAATAGATAAGTATGGCGTGGAGTGATGCAGAGTGTAGTGGCGTAGAGTGGCATAGAGTTGAGTGGTGCAGAGTAGATTGCAGTGGCATAGAGTAGAGTGGCGTAGAGTGCAGTGACATAGAGTGCAACAGTGTAGAGTGCAGTGGTGCAGAGTACAGTGATGTTGAGTATAGTGGCAGAGAGTGCAGTCTTGCAGAGTAGAGCCTTGTAGAATGCAGTGGTGCAGAGAAGTGGTGCAGAGTAGAGTTGTGCAGTGTAGAGTGGCACAGCGTAGAGTGGCGCAGTGTAGAGTGGTGTATAGTAGAGTGGTACAGAGTACAGTGGTGCAGAGTAGAACAGAGTGGTATAGAGTGCAGCCACATAAAGTGAAATGGTGTAGAGGGGGTAGCTTGCAGCAACGTAGCGTGAAGTGGTGTAGAGTGCAGTGGTGCAGAGTAGAGTAGCACTGAGTTCAGTGGCCAAGAGTGCAGTCTTGCAGAGTAGAGTGGTGTAGCGTGGAAGGCATATAGTAGAGTGGCGCAGAGTAGAGTGGCGCAGAGTAGAGTGGTGTAGAGTAAAGTGGTGCAGAGTACAATATAGCGGCCTAGCATGTAGTGGTGTAGAGTGCATTGGTTTTGAGTAAAGTGGCATTGACTGCATTAGTGTATAGTGCAGTGGTTTAGAGTAGAGTGGCGTAAAGTGCAATTGCATAGAATAGAGTGGTGCACAGTAGAGTGGCCGCAGCGTAGAGTGCAGTGGCATAGAGTGCAGTGACGTAGAGTGGCGCAGAGTGGAGTAGTATGGCGTACAGTGGTGTAGAGTAGATTGTTTCAGAGTAAAGTGGCATAGAGTGAAATGGTGCAGGGCGGAGTAGAGTAATGCAGGGTAAAGTGCAGTAGCTTAGAGTGGAGTGGTGCAGAGTGGAGAAGAATGGCATATAGTGCAGTGGCGTGGAGTAAATGGTTTCAGAGTAGAGTGAAGTGGCTTAGAGTGGAGTGGTTCAGGGTAGAATGGAATGGTGTCGGATAGAGTGCAGTGGCATAGAGTAGTGGCCCAGAGTGCATTGGCGTAGAGTGCAGTGGGATAGAGTGCAGTGTTGGAGATTAGAGTGCCACAGAGTGGATTGGCATAGAGTGGAGTGTTGCATATTAGAGTAGAGTGGAGTGGCCTTGACTGGACTGGTATTGTGCAGTGGCGGAGTGCAGTGGTGCATAGTAGAGTGGGGTAGAGTGCAATTGTGTAGAGTAGAGTGGTGCAGAGTAGAGAGGCATAGAGTGACGTGGCATAGAGTGTCGCAACAGGCGCTAGTAGTGGTGGTAGGCCGTTGTTGTTTCAGTGCAACATGTTCACCTATTCCATTATTAACAACACACGCATCCACCAAATAGTATAAAAACTATGTTTTGACATAGACAGGATGATTAAGGCTGTAGAATAAATAAGGAAGTTGTTTTCGGGCTCCTGTTTGTAGTTTTCTGGAAAGTGGTCATCTGTGTTTTCTAGGTTTTTATGCCACGGAGCCACTGTACGTGTTGCACATACTGAGGTGACTGCTCATTAAGTGTAGTTATGTAGGCTACGCTTTTTGGCTTGCCAATGCATGTTATTATTAAACGGTTTGGTACTCTGTCTCGCTGACTGTAAACAGAAAGATCATTAGACATTTACTAGAGGGTCACATTAAGCAAAAGCCAACAGTGCTTTGATAGAAGATCCTCAACAGGAATATTTGTTACCACAGAAAGTGCGTGCACCTCCTCCCTACACGGCTATTTTCAGGGCTATGTTACAGCCTCGTAAACTGGAGCACAAGAGGGGCACACGTGGGCTCCAAGGGGGAGAGTAATCTGCATTCCTCTTGCTTTACTATAATTGCTCTCACTTTCAAGTCACAGAAAGAAAAATAAACACCAAGCTCCTTTGGAAGAAGGAGCCTGACATTTGGGTTTAAATGCACAGCAAACGGAACAAGAAAAAAACAAGATTTAAAGGCCTGTTTACAGATAGTGAGATCTTTGAAATATACAATAAACAAGGTTTGGACAAGGGAAGGGATGGACTCAAGCTAGACAACCTAAAAAATGATAGAGCCAGCAAATAGAAAGCAAGGAAATGTGAGTTACAAACCACAATGTCAATGGTAAGCGATGGGCAGAATGCATTCACAGTGAAGCTCTCTAAATGTCCCCAAGATGTCTTCAGTAAACCATACAGCTGCTCTGTCTGGTAGGTTTCGACCTAAAAAGGATGGTTGGGGAAATGATGTCAGAGTTGCCATCCAATTTAAAGGAACCCCTTCAATGATATTTCCTGATGGCTGAGCCAGTGGTGTTACAGCCTTTAGGAGCCCTTTATTTTCCCACGCTCTAAGTGAGGCAGGGGATCCAACAGAAGGAATTGTGGGAGATCCACCTTTTTTTGACAGATGTCCTTTTAACACCTTTCTCTAGATGTAGCACTTGATGATTTTCCTATTTACTCCTTTCTCTCAATGCCATTTACTAATCCTCTTTCTACTAACATGCCTTTTTCTCTCTCCCTCTACAGTTTGTTTCAGATTTTTTTCCACTACATCTGAATTTATTTCACTGTTCTAGGGCTAGTTATTTTCTACTGCCTTATTTAATTTGTGTGTTTGGCGGGGTCTCCTGATAGGATTTGCATCACAGCAGCTTGGTCACATAGGCTTGTACCCTTTCACATACTATTGTGTTTTGTTTTGCAATTGCCAGGTATTTCACTTTACTCTTTACTTATATTTCTGTATTTTCTCATTGCAGTTTTTTATGCCCTGCCCGAACCTCCAGCCATTCAATTCCACTCCTTCCTAAACGGTTTTATTGAAGCATTGTTGTTGCCTATGATTCTGCTTTTTAGAAGTTTCATTTTACCAGTGAAAATATTTCAGTGACTGCTGCTTGTCCCTGATTTGGTCTGTGCTTTTGAAATGAAATGAAATGAGGGTTTTTGTAGAGTGCATGTTTGCCGTGGCGTCTTAGCGCTAACTGCCATTGATTTTGCAACAGGAGATTGGAGCGGCTATGGTTTAGGGACAAATAGCCATGTTTTCAATTCTTTTCTGAACAACAGAAGATTGGTTTGATTTCTGAGACGAATGGGCAAGGAGTTCCATAGCTTAGGGGCCAGGTAGCAAAAACGTCTGCCGCCCCATTTCAAGGGAGAGGATGTAGCCTTACGGCTAGAGTGGTAGACGTCGACGCCGGCGAACCGGGTTCGAGTCTCGGCAACAACACTCAACATCCTGTGATTCTGGGCAAATCACTTAATCTTCCCGTGCCTAACAAAAATGAATGTGTCCTTGTGTAACGAAACTGGTGCTATGTAAAGAGCTCTGAAAACACTAAACACACACCTTGATCCCAATCCTGTGGCAGCCAACAAAAGCGTTGTGAACTGGATTGAGGGATCTCTGAATACAGTGCTCCCCAAGAAAACTATTCACAAGAAATTGGGACCTAATAAGGCTGCATGGTTTTCCCCCTCACTACACAGCCTAAAACAGCAATGTAAAAAGCTAGAAAGGATATGGAGAAAAGATTTCTCACCCAGCAAAAAACAAGAATATAGGACAGCCATCGGCTTTTACAAGGCAGAAATAAAGAGAGGCCAGGCTGCCTACTACGAGGAAAAGATCACATCTGCAGGGAACTCCTCGAGAGAAACTTACCTCATAGCTAAAAAGCTACTTAAAGTTCCCAATCCCCCAACAGCACCTGATCCTTCGGGAAAACGCTGCAACGATCTTGGGGAATATTTCTCCACTAAAGTACAGAACATTCTCAAGCAACTCCCCCAAAGACATAGTGATACAATAACCTATCCCACAGACCTGAGCCGGTGCCAAAAAGAACATCACTTGGAAACCTACGCTCTGCTGACCCATGAGTCCTTTTTAGCCATTCTTTCCTCAGTCAAATCAGGATCACCACTTGATCCTGCGCCACCCAATATTTTAAAACTGGTGGTACCCACAATTGCCTCCACTATTATTGGCCTGATTAACGCCTCCCTTGCGTCAGGAATAGTCCCTTCTGAGTGGAAAAAGGCAATGATAAAAGCATTGCTGAAAAAACCGCATTTGGATCCTGCGGACCTAGGCAACTACCGTCCCATCTCGTTACTCCCAGGAATCAGTAAAATTGCGGAGAAACACGTCAATCATTTACTTTCCACATTCCTTGAGTCTCACAACCTGCTCCACCCCTCACAAACGAGCTTCCGCCCCCGTCAGGGTACATAGACCGCCTTATTAGCGGTTGTGGAAGAATCAAGAAAGATCCTGGATGCAGGAGGCTCTGCTGCCATAATTTTCCTCGACCTGAGCGCAGCCTTTGACACGGTGAACCATCAAACTTTGATTTACCGTCTCAGGAGCGTTGGTGTGACCGGCACCGCCTTACTATGGCTCCAATCTTTTTTGGAAGATAGACGTGTCCAGGTTTTCGAAGGCGACACCTGCTCAAAACCCTTCCCCCTTCAGTGTGGAGTCCCTCAGGGCTCCTCCCTGAGTCCAACCCTTTTTAATGTTTGTATGTCTCCACTAGTGGATATTACCTCCCCCTTTGGGATTCATATAATAACATACGCCGACGACACTCAGCTCGTCGTCGCACTAAACCAGATCGACAAGACGCCTACTGATCTCCATTCCTGCCTCGAAGAAGTGGCTAAATGGATGAGCCTATCCCATTTAAAACTTAATGGCGACAAAACCGAACTGCTGCTGTTAGGCAACCATTTAAATTTCAAATCAAATACCATGTGGCCATCCTGTATGGGGCCAGCACCGTCTCCAAAAACAGAGATCAAAAGTCTTGGCATCTGGTTAGACCAAGAACTATCATTTAAAACACAAGCCAGGAAGACGGCAGCATCTTGTTATGGGCTGTTAAATTGTTACATAAAGTGCTTCCCCTCCTACCCAGTCAAGCCAAAAAACTGCTGGTCCAAGCTCTAATTCTGTCCCGAATAGATTATGGCAACGCCCTCTACTTGGGCGCCCCAAGCTCCGCTGTTACGAAACTACAGTTCGTGCAGAACTCGGCTGCTAGGCTGCTCACTGGGACCCCCAACCGGCGCTCAGCAAGGCCTTCTCTATGCGCCCTCCATTGGCTCCCGGAACAAGAAAGAATCCATTTTAAAGCCCAGTGTGTGGCTCATAAGTCTCTGAGAGGAACTGGACCGCCAATTACCAAAAATCTGATCCGCCCTTACAAAGCCAATAGAAGATTACGCTCAGATGAGCTTCACCTAGCAGTAATACCCAAAATTAGGAAAGCCAGAAGCGGGGGACGGCTCTTTTCTTACAACGCCGCTAAACTCTGGAATGCCCTCCCACTGAACCTCCGTAAAGAACCCAACCACCTCACATTCCGAAAACATCTGAAGACCTGGCTCTTCCCGTAGAGGCGGTCTCCTCCTCTGGTTACTGTCACAGCGCTGGGATGCCTCCGGGTAGCCATGCGCTTTATAAAAACCCATTTCATTTCATTTCATTTCATACCCGATATCTTTGGGTCTAGTTCACGCTATATACAACACTATAATTAAAAATTAATTAATTAAGGTCTTTACCCTAGGAACTACAAGTAGAGAGGCCGATGACGATCTAAGGCATCTCTGTGGAGTGTAGCGCTTGATATGTTGACTAAGGTGGACAGGTCCAACCCCGTACAAAGTCTTATGCACAATACACATAGATTTGAATTGGATCCTTGCCTGGACAGGTAGCCAGTGCAGATCCTGAATAGCTTGACTTATTGGGCTAAATTTTGGGATCTTAAGTAGTAGACGGGCAGCAGCATTCTGTAAAGTCGGCAGCTTACGTATCGCACTCTTTTTTGCTCCCAGGTAGAGTGAGTTACAGTAGTCAATTTTGGGTAGTATCAAGGCAATGATAACAGTTTTTCTGAGGGCCATGGGAATGAAAGGTAGAATCTTTAGAAGGATTTTTAAAGTGTGAAAGCACGAGGAAGTAATGCTATTGACCTGATCTGATAGTGAAAGATGGTCATCTATCATAATTCCAAGCTTTTTAACCTTTTTTACCGGCTGAGGGCAGGGCCCTGCTATTTCCGGCCACCAAGTAGAATTCCAAAGGGAGGTATCCCTTCCGAACATAACCACTTCCGTTTTACCGATGTTTAACTTCAAGCAGTTATCTTGCATCCATCTGACAATATGGCTCATGCAAACATTAAAACTTGCTGCCACAATCTCCGGTTTGAAGGATAAGGAAACGACTATTTGCGTGTCGTCAGCGTAGCAAATGGCTGTGAAGCCATGGGAGCGTATGAGTTTGGCCAACGGGGTGACATACACATTAAACAGGGTTGGGGAAAGTGATGATCCCTGAGGCACCCCACACGGCAGAGCGTAGGGGTGCGAATTGTGCTCTTCCATCATTGTAGATTGTTCTCTATCGGTTAAGTACAACCGAAGAATGTCTGAGGCTTTGTCTACGATCCCTATTTCGGTCAGTCGCTGGATAAGTATGTGGTGATCAACCGTATCGAAAGCGGCCGATAAGTCAAGTAGAATCAGTATGGCTTTCCCCCCCCGGTCAAGTTGGACACCTATGTCTTCTGTAGCGGCAATCAATTCAGATTCAGCACTGTGCCGCGGTCTAAAACCGTGTTACGCTAGGTCAAGTTTATCGTTCGCCTCTATGAATAACAGCAGTTCTTCATTTAGGGCTTTTTCCAGGATTTTTTATGGAAATGGTAGGCAGGTAATGGGTCGGTTATTGCCAACCTCCTTGGGGTCAGAATTGTTTGTTTTTGCGTTTGTGCTTAAGGATGGCGTTGCCCTCCACTGCGTGTATGTTTTCAAGGGTAGATGGCCTTACTTGTCTTGTTTGAGTGTTAAACACCAATTCTGTTTTACTTTGTTTCAAAGGGCACAATGTATGGTAACTATGCAAGGTAAGGCTGTGAGTGCATACAAGACAAAGTATCACCTTTAGCCTCAGATGAGTCAAAAAGGATGTATAAAGGAGTGCAGTTTCTATAGGCCCGCCCAAGTCATGGTCGAAATCTATTATCCTCCCAATTTACAAGAAGGGTGATAGAGCTGACCCTGATTGCTATCGATCTATTTCCCTAATTGACTCAAAGGAAATTATATTGGGTAGGATTTTATTGAATTGATTAGAGGCCTAGGTCGAGTAAAAGGGCATCCTTTCCACCGGTTCAGTATGAGTTCAGGAAGGGCCTAGGGACTGTTGACCAATGTCTGAATCTTCACCTAATTATCAGCAAGTACACAAAGGTGAAGTATGTCTGCTCTCGCATAGCATTCATGGACCTCAGCTCAGCATTTGATTGTGCCAACAGAGGAAAGCTCAGGGGTAAAATGTTAGAAATGGGAGTGGAGGCCCCATTAGTGCAACTACATGAAGACGTGACTGGATGTATTCGGTGCGAGTCCAATGGTGAATGCACTACCTTGATTAAAATCAAGTGTGGTGTGAGACAAAGGTGTGTGTTGTCTCCGTTTAATTTCTGTTTATATATTAACGACCTCAATACATTTCTAACACTAGGGGTGGTGGATACTCCCAGGGAAGGACCAAGAAGTCTCCTAGCACTGTTATACGCTGATGATTGTGTTTTATTATCAAGAACTGGTAAGGGTCTCCAGAGATTACTGGATAGATTTGTCCTGTTTTTGAGTGACCTAGGCTAGCAAGCAACATAGCTAAGTGACAAAAACTGGTCTGCGGGTCATCCCTAATAATTTGAAATCCCATTTTATTAACAGCAGTACACTCCTCTGTGTCCCAACTTTCACGTATCTGGGGGTTCCTTTCTATAGTAAATGTACCTGAGCCGTTTTTAACGAAAGTCAAGAAAACCCAATTTGAACATACAACAGAGGCAATTTTTAGCATCCCAGGGAAGTTATGTTCAACTTTGTGTAACGTCCAATAAGTGTTGGAACCTATTGGGGTTCGACTGATGAGTACGAGATTATCCGAGTATAGAAGGTTTGAAAGGACAAAGCCCCCCATCTTTACGGCATGGGAATTGCACTGGTCAAGCCTAGTTGACAAATCCGCCATAAAAAGGTTGAACACAGTTGGGGCTAATACGCTGCCCTGTTTCAGCCCGATCGTAGTTGGAATTTTTGTCGACAGGTGATTTCCAGCCCCAAACTTCGCTTGAACCCAAGTGTTTGTGTGCAGAAGTATTAGCTGTTTCAAGAGGAGGGGTGGGTTGTTCCAGTTAGTACGTTTGCGGGGAGAGGAGTTGGCCTAACGGCTAGGGCGGTCGACCTCGAATCTGGGGAACTGGGTTCGAGTCTCGGCAATGACTCTGAACATCCTGCGATTCTGGGCAAATCACGTAATCTCCCCGTGCCTAACAAAAATGAATGTGTCCTCATGTAACGCAACTGGTGCTATGTAAAGCGCTCTGATACCCGATACGGGTCAAGTTTGCGCTATATAAAACTCCATAAAATAAAAATAAGTTTGCACCACAGTTTGCTTCTATCGATGAGGTCAAATGGCGAGCTATAATTGACAAACCAGACATACAGTGGCAGTTTGGCCACTATTGTGGCTTCAATTAGCATGGAATGAATTAGGACGTGGGTAATGGTTCCCATGTGTCTACTAAAGCCAATTTGGTTGAGAGGGATAACTAGGGTTAACTAGGTACTGGAGGGCAAAATTGTGTCGAGGTAGGGAGAGTGGTGCATTTGTTTTGGAGCGCTCCCCGGGAGGAAGCTCACACGGTGCTGGCATTTTTAATTGTGCCATTTGTTTTGAGTCCTGCTTTATGGTTTAAAGGGAGTTTTGTAGATGTACACTGCGAGTAGGCTTGGAGCACTGGAGAGTTATAACCCACTATAATTAACATTTAAATATTTAGTAAAGGGATTTGAACATCTTGCCGTGCAGATCCAAACAAAAAACAGGAATCTTTAGAACTTGATATCAGTTGCTATGATGAAAAAAAAAGCCTGTAGGGGTGTCTTTTTATTCCGATTCTAAGAGGACTACTCATCCTTAATCACCCAACATTGCTCCACTGCCAGGTCCACATGGGGCTTCACAGGGCAGCGCCCTCTTTTTGGCAAAGCAGTGCTCTGTAGGTCATGAAACCCTAGATCAAAGTCTAGTATGCCCATGGATACAACACAGGTTACGCCCTCACATAATCACAGGTGTTGTTATTTTACGTGCACTTACAGCAACTAGTCTCCCAGCACCTATGATTTTTTCAATAATTCCTGCACCACATCTAACCCTGCAGTCTCACTGTGGTAGCCTCACTGGCAACTCAGAAGGAAGGGTTGTAAGTGGGAGTGGAACAAGCTCCCCCAACCTCTGGATCCTACTCTGGGGAAGCAAGTGAGGCTACAACTGAGGGAGCAAGGGTGTGGTGTCTAGTGTTGTCTTACCCAGGTAAAGTGAGGCAAGCTGCAATATTTTCCAGACGTTTAATAAAAAGATCTGGAAGAGTGGTTTTGTTGATATATTTTTATTAGTTTGGGGAACACAGGAAAATGGTATGAGTAAGGGCAAGGTTTTTGAAACCCAAAGTCGAGTAGAATTATTTCAAGAATAAGATCCATCTGTGGGTCCACTGTTGGCGGTGTGTGTGGGGAAAATTTCAACTGTAATATGAGATCTGAGGGAATACCTGGTTGGAGTTTGACTAGGGTTGCCACCTGACCGGTTTACGGCACTACCGGTATTTTAATGTCCCACCAGTACAAAAACAAGCACAATCACCTAAAATGGGCATTTTTAGTCCTGATCTGTATATACTTCAAACGGTAAATAGACATAATATCGAAATAAAAATATCGAATGGACAGAATATCGAATCCAAAATATAGAATGGACATAATATCGAATGGACATAATATAGTCGTTAAAAATATCGAAATTAAGGTAAGTAATATCGATTGTCAAAATATCTAAGTACAAAATATAGGCATTAAAAATATCGAATTTTTAATAATATCGAATTTTTTCAAAGTGTTTTGTATGTTAGTATATGTGTTAAAAGTTTTTAGTTTTTGTAATGTATGTTTAATTTTTTTAAAGCAATGATTTTTATGTTATTTAATTTTTGCGTCATTTAATTCAGTAGCGGGTTGTGGGTTTAGAGGGGAATAGGGTGGGAAGTAATTTAAGTGTAATTAAGTAAATATTTATTTTTATTTATTGGTATTGATAATTAATTTATTGTTAATTAATTATTAATTGGTAATTAATTTTTATTAATTGGTAATTAATTTTGATTAATTGATAATTATGTTAATTCTATTAATTTATTATTTGTAGTGGGTTGTGGGTTGATAGGGGGATATGGTGGGAAGTAATTTAATTGTAAATAATTAATTATTGAAAATATTTGTTTTGTTTTGATAATTAATTTATTGTTAATTAATTATTAATTGGTAATTAATTTTTATTAATTGGTAATTAATTTTTATTAATTGATTAATTGATAATTATGTTAATTCTATTAATTTATTATTTGTAGCGGGTTGTGGGTTGATAGGGGGATATGGTGGGAAGTAATTTAATTGTAAATAATTAATTACTGAAAATATTTTTTTGTTTTGATAATTAATTTATTGTTAATTAATTATTAATTGGTAATTAATTTGTATTAATTGGTAATTAATTTGTATTAATTGGTAATTAATTTTTATTAATTGATTAATTGATAATTATGTTAATTCTATTAATTTATTATTTGTAGCGGGTTGTGGGTTGATAGGGGGATATGGTGGGAAGTAATTTAATTGTAAATAATTAATTATTGAAAATAATTTTTTTGTTTTGATAATTAATTTACTGTTAATTAATTATTAATTGGTATTTTTTTTATTATTTATACATTTTTGGTATTGAATATTAATTGGTTGTTAATTAATTATTAATAGGTAAATAATTTTTAATAAATAAATTGTATTGGTATTTATAATTAATTAATTATTAAATATTTTGTAATTGGTAATTGATTTTAATAATAATGTTTATTAGTATTGATAATTAAATAATTGGTATTAAAATATTAAAATATTACTTTTCCTACTGTTGCACTCTTTGGAGTGGGAATAGTAATTTTTACCCCTACGCTATCCAACGCTTTCCCTACTGTTGCACTCACTGGAGTGGGAATAGTAATTTTTACCCTCCCGCTATCCAACGCTTTCCCTACTGTTGCACTCTCTGGAGTGGGAATTGTAATTTTTACCCCTACACTATCCAACGCTTTCCCTACTGTTGCACTCTTTGGAGTGGGAATAGTAATTTTTACCCTCCCGCTATCAAACGTTTTCCCTACTGTTGCACTCTCTGGAGTGGAAATAGTAATTTTTACTCCTACGCTATCCAACGCTTTCCCTACTGTTGCACTCTTTGGAGTGGGAATAGTAATTTTTACCCCTACGCTATCCAACGCTTTCCCTACTGTTGCACTCACTGGAGTGGGAATAGTAATTTTTACCCTCCCGCTATCCAACGCTTTCCCTACTGTTGCACTCTGTGGAGTGGGAATAGTAATTTTTACCCCTACACTATCCAACGCTTTCCCTACTGTTGTACTCTTTGGAGTGGGAATAGTAATTTTACCCTCCCGCTATCCAACGGTTTCCCTACTGTTGCACTCACTGGAGTGGGAATAGTAATTTTACCCTCCCGCTATCCAACGCTTTCCCTACTGTTGCACTCTCTGGAGTGGGAATAGTAATTTTTACCCCTACGCTATCCAACGCTTTCCCTACTGTTGCACTCTTTGGAGTGTGAATAGTAATTTTACCCTCCCGCTATCCAACGTTTTCCCTACTGTTGCACTCACTGGAGTGGGAATAGTAATTTTTACCCGTACGCTATCCAACGCTTTCCCTACTGTTGCACTCTTTGGAGTGGGAATAGTAATGTTTACCCCTACGCTATCCAACGCTTTCCCTACTGTTGCACTCACTGCAGTGGGAATAGTAAATTTTACCCTCCCGCTATCCTACGTTAAAAATATTGAATATTTTTTAATAATATTACGTTAATATATGTATGTATTAAAAAATAAAAATGTATGTTTATTTTTTTACTTAAATTAATTATTCATTAATTTGAAAGTTATGTAAGTATTTTTAAGTATGTTTTACTTAATTATATTTATTATCTTATTAATTTTACATTACTTTTAAGAGATTTAAAAAATTCGATATTTTGACTAACTATGGGGCCCATTACGATGGCGGGCGGAAGCACAACCGCCGTGCTGGCGGATGCAAAAACCACCAGTTACCGCCGGCACCCAGCAGTCCACACGCCCGCCCAATTACGATGCGAAAAGCAGGCCAAACACCGCCGGCAAGCCAGCAACACCGTCCGCCATCAAAGTGCGCCCGTACACGTAGCGGCGCAGCCCAACTGACACACACCGTCCGACGAAACACGTCCCGCCCGGCGTATAAATTACGATGCCGCAAACAAACGGCTCCCACGGCTAAGAGACACCGCACGTGAAAGAGAGGCGGTAACACGGACGCAGAGCACGGACAACGAAGAAGCGGCACCCCGGGCATGAATCCAGCACTGCAGGCCCTTCCCATGCTTCTGCTGATGCACCACCAAGGACGCAACGTACCGCGGAGACGCAGGTAGGCACACACACAACAAGTGCACGCAAACAGCGCACACAGTGCAAGGGCGGAAAAAGCGGACAACCCCCCACCAGCGCGTGTACACTACACATCCACCATTGCATCCACATATGACACACAGGCCAAATCCTAACATCGCGGAACACATGTGTACACACCACCTGGGACTAGGAACCAACCACCCCGTCACGGCCCCAAAGCGCCGATGACGCCGCCACACATGCGCACAACGCAGAGGCCAACCGCAGCGCCATGCATGCGTCGCACACAGACACAGGGACACAACCAAGCAGCACACACATCAGCCCCACCCCGAACGCACATGACACGTGACAGGCCTGCCACAGACATGTCCCCAACGCCCAATTCACGGACAACACCCAACGCCACACAACCGACGCACACATGTCAGTGAAGTCACGCAACAGCAGGACACACCCCAGTGTAACAAACATGGCGTAGCACACAGCGGCGGCAACACCAACTAGGAGAAGCAGGGCCCCTTCGGGAAGAGGAACGCCAGTACCACACTGAAAAACCCATACCACCCTGCACATATGAAGAAGACATATGAAACGGAACACCAAAGAGCCCGGGGACCGACAACAGGTGGCCCAAGAATAACATCCACACACAAGGCCCAACGCAGAGCGGAAAGGCAGCCTGCCGCCCACACAAGGGAGAGCAGACAGCACTGAATGACCTTCCATTCCAACTCCGAAACCACAGCCCTACGACAGAAGCCGGTGAATACAGCCATTGTCCAAGAATAGACCAACACAGGCATGCCGAGGAGACCGACCACAGGGCAGATAGCGCATATCACAGAAGCACACAACGGACGGGGAAGAAAGAAGAAAACACTCCCCCATGTCGGCCACATGCAAGTTAATTGGAAGGAGTCACACAGCACTGACCTTGAACTGTCTGAGAAGCATGTGGGAAGAGGGCCCGTGTCCTCCAAACAAGCCAACAGAACACAAGTCCTGTCTCCCTACGACTACACAGAGCTCACAGCAACCCCGGAGCGTGCACATTGCAGACTGCACACACAGCCGGAGCATGCCATCTCAACGAACCGCTGCGAAATGGCAACCGCAACACACCTACCCAACTACGCCGAACAGCTCAAGCTGTACAAAACCAACACGATACATACATTGGGATGCGATCTCCTGTCCCTGCTGAACGTAAGTTACCGACTGACTTACCGCATCACATTGTTCAGCTGCGTCATGCCCGTCTTCTACTGTCGGAGGTGTCCCTACCAGCATCCCGTCGAGATATGCCTCTCCAACCCGGCATGTCTGAAGGCGGACCTGCTACCACTACTCCTCCCTCTGGACGCACACGACAGGGCCTGCTCTGCCTATGGGGGCATGGCGTATGTGGCCAACATCGCACCCGCACTGAAATGGGACCACTGTGCCTCCACACGACGGATCATCGAGAACAGCTACATCGAATGTCACCCAGCATGCCCCATCATGGTCCTCCAAGGGACAACTTACGAACAACACCTTGAGAGCCACCATCCGCTTCATTGGCTGGCAAACATGTACACCACCAATGACATGGAAGCCCTGCTGGACGGCATCGCATACCTGACAACCTGTAAATACGTCGGACCACAACGCAGGTTCCCCGAGTGACCTATGAAGTCCAACCCCGCACCCATGCTCAGCTTCCGCACGGATCTGGCCAGTCACCACCACAACAGCCATACCAAACGACCGGCAACTGTAACCACACCATCAACGACATCGCCATGACATCGGATATGACCGGGACATGCACACTGTTCCCCATCACATCCAGGAACACCGCATGCATCGTGGGAGGCAGTGGCATGGGCTCTGTGTATCGCACCCACATGGACGGAACTGCACGAACAACCAGGACACGACATGGATCCAGCGCCCATGGACACACACACCGCTCAGTGGACATGAATAGGTCGCCTGGAGTCTGTGGGTGCTGCACCCCTCCCACCCCCGCCCCGGGAATCCCATACCAGGACCTTTGCATGGACGACAAGTGCATACAACAACAACACGACCCCAGTGACTGTGACATGTCCAGTAACCACCACAGTGCAACAACAAGTGGCACGCCGCTGCATGCACGCAAGCACATGCCCTGATGTCATCTCACATGCACGCGTGCATGAGGAACAACCGCAGCAAACCTGTCACATGGAACTGAGATGGACTGTGCCCATGATGCCGAGCGGTCTGGTAGGCTACATGTATACCGTCTGTGTCAAAGTCCGCAGCTATACGTAAATGTGCATTAGCACAGCCTTGGCCAAGCAGATGTAACTCTGAAGCCCACATCCCACATGCAACAGCCAATCACATGTAACCCCACACCCTATCCAATTTGTAATCATGCTCAGTATATCCTCAACATGTATTCCGCTGCCAGTAGTGTCCACTATACTGCATCACAGAGGACAGAAGACTCAATATAATGTTTGAAACCAAAACTGTCTCCGCTGACTCATTTCACAAGTACGAATGAGAGAGGATGAGAGTATGTGAAGTACACGGCAGTCGTGACATGACCATGTAGTCCACTGGTATTGGATGTCAACGCAAATGAGTAGCACAACTGTGGAAGACACACATGTGTCGTGTGAAGTTGTATGGACGCAGTGCTCAGGTGGGTGGGTGCGACGGGTAGATGCGCACATGCCAAGTTGGAGCACGCCGTGTTGGGAGGGGTCATGAACAGTACACCACCGCTTCCCTGGGCATTGTGAGAGGACACCTGTCGGGGGAGTGAACACGTGTGTGCACAGCAGCCGGGCACACGTACAAAGCGGTACCAGGCGCACCTCAGCCCACCCTCTGTGGACAAGCTGGATCCTGTTGTGCGCCCGCCATGCCCCTTGACAAGGCACACACAGCCCCAGTCGACCAGGTGTAACCCCAACATAGTCAATCCGCACAGGCGATACAGGGCACGGGATGGCAGTGGAGCATGGTGTGTGAGAGGTCTCCTCGCGCTCCTCCTGGTCATATCACGCAGGCAATAGAACCTCAACGTCCAGCATGGCAAAAAGTCAAATGGAAGTGTGAGGGGACGCACCACAGCACGAGCAGCACTGACGTCACGGGAGGTGGCTCGCACCATCCCATCCATTGCCCATCATACCAACCACGCCACATGCCATTGCGACTAAGTGCAAGCGCGTGCGCCACCACCCCTGAGCCCTCCCCAGAGAGGCCAAAGAGTGAATGTGTGGGCCATCAGCCACAGACGGACGCGGCCTGGCCGCAAGGGCAGCCACAGCCACTGGGTGTCGCAGGTGGCGGATCCGGAAGGCGAAGACTGTGATGCATAGTCCATGCAGGCCGGGTCTCCATTTGGGGCACCACGCAGGTGGACGGCGTCCCGCCACACATCATACCCTGAGACAGCCCACTCGTGCAACTGGACCCACACATACACTCCTTGCCCTCTCTGGTGCGAGCTTGGGGCTGCCTGTGCAAGCGCTAGCCTCGCAGGTGAGCATGCATATTGGGGCGAGGGGAGGACATGAGGGCTGGGGCGAAGATGACTGTATCACTGTCAGTTAGTACAAGGGATGACCCAGATGTGGAAAGGAAGAGACGTGTCCCGTGTGTACTGCAACTAGTCGCCAATCCAACTACCCCCATGTCCGGAATGTAAGCCCGCACCTAGGCCCGCCCATCCGCCACATCGAACATACCACCAGCACGACAACCTTCCCATTCGAAACACTGACTGGGGGTGGCGACCAGTGAACAATCATGTGTAGCCTACCCACGCGTACATGTGGGCCCTCCATGATCCATGTCACCTGCGGCAAAGACATGACATGCGCAATGAGGAAAGTGAGGAGAGCTGTCCGCCCCACGCGCAGAAGGTGCATCAGCTCCACAGACCCAGCAGCGAGTCCAGCAGGGGTCACATGTGCAGGGGCAGCTGTGCCTGGTGTGAAGGCACATGCATATAGACAGCACATCGACCAATGTGTAGTCTGCCCACATCCACAGTCCATCATCATGCGGACATAGGAATTGAACACAGGGCAACACATCTTAGTTGGTGCACCCACCGTGACCAACAATGCGCAATCATCGACGTACCCGCCCTGTGCATGGCCCCCCACCCAACGGAGGCACATCCAGTGCCACCATCCCACACACACAAGCCTTCCACGGAACATGCTGTGTCCAATGGTCAGTACAGAGTCAGCGCCCATCTGGTGGATCCTGAACAGGAGACACATGCACACACATGCCAGCTCCCACTATGTACGTCTGCCACCTGGCACGTGCAATGTAACCTCTCACCTGTGACGTGTGACTGCAAGCACACAGCCGTCTTGGCATGGGGCTGTCAATGTGGACACCAGTCAATGTTTCGGGAGCTGTGATCCGTACAGTGCTGTACATAGGGTGCAGTGCTGACACTTACTACTGTCTCATATCCCCTCGTGCCACAGGTCCCACTTGTATTGGCCGCTCAGCCCGTGCCCACATCGTCGTGTGCCATACTCATCCAGCCTCGGAAGCAGTTCCATGCTCAGCAGACACTCATGTTGCCGTGGCGTTGCCGCTTGACGAATATGCAGTCAGTCCCCATCAGCACGCCCCGCAAGTCATTGGGGCCTAAATCCCCATGTGCATGCACATGGCAGTGGTATGTCTCACTTGCCATTGCCATTGTTGGGAGACCTGTGTAAGTGTATTGTGGCCGTGCCGTCCCAGCTTGACAGCTGGGCTGTGGCTCATGTGCTTGCTCAGTCATGTCAGTGATGTGTATGCGAAATTGCTATGTGCCGTGTTGCTTTGACATGTGTCCTCTGCCATTTACCCCAGGCGGAGACCGAACATTGACCGCCCATACCAATTGCTGGCGGACATGGACGATACAGAGGTTATCAGGAAGTTTCGGCTGGACAGGCCAACCCTGCATCGACTGTGTGCCATGTTAGAGCCCCATCTCCGTCCCCGCAGGGTGTATCCGACTGCTGTCACCCCCACGGCTAAGGTGATGGCCGCCATGCATTTCTTCGCCACTGGGTCATTCCAGCACACAGTGGGCAGTGGAGGAGGGATGTCCCAGCCCATGTTCAGCAAGGTGCTGAGGGATGTACTGGCAGCCATGATGCTGTACCGAAACAGGTACATCAGATTCCCCAGGGCTCGTGAATTGGCGGCAGTGAAGGGTGCATTCTATGCCCTTGGCAGAATCCCACACGTCGTGGGAGCCATTGACTGCACACATGTTGGCCTTGTTCCACCACAGGCCACTGAGCACCTGTACCGCAACAGGAAGCACACGCACTCCCTGAATGTGCAAGTGGTGTGCCTTGCGGACATGGTGATCACCCACGTGTGTGCCAAGTTTCCAGGCTCGGCCCATGACGCACACATAATGCGCAACAGCATCTTGCCACGACTGATGTCCAATATGCAACAGGATCGTGCCTGTATTGTCGGTGAGTATGTGGAGTGGTGTAGCGTGCTGGCTGTGCGATGCTGTCCCCTGTCCAGTTGGATTAGCAACGGTTCTCTGTGTCCCTCACACCCAGGTGACTCTGCGTATCCGAATGGGGCATGGCTGCTCAGTCCATTGAGGAATCCTCGCACCCCAGCAGACGATCGCTACAATGAGGCACATGGGAGGACCAGGCGTGTGGTCGAGCGTACCTTTGGCCTCCTCAAGTCCAGGTTCAGGTGCCTGGACCGCACCGGGAGTGCACTGGCGTACTCCCCACAGAAGGTGTGCCAGATAGTGGTGGCGTGCTGCATGCTGCACAATCTGGCCATTCGGAAGCAGATCCCCCTCATTGTGGATGACGGAGATCAACCAGGGCCCCAGCCCGCAGACCAGGACAGCTCGAGTGAGGTGGACAGCGGAGAGGAGGAAGCTGGGAATGTGCGCCAGCAGCTCATCGCCCGCTACTTCACTTGACGGTGAGTGTCCATGTACTGACGGATGATGTGTCTGTATCTGTGCAGGTGTGTGTGTGCTGTGTCAGGGTGGCCGTATGTTCACTGCGTGCAGTGTGTCAACGCTCCATGGCCAGGGTAGTATGCCACTGTTGGTGACTGTGGCATTGTGCCCTATTGCTCTGTGCGATGTGTGTACATTGCTTGTAGTTGTTGACATGTACTGTGTGATGGGTGTGTGACACACTCATTGAATGTGCTCCTGTTCTGTCTCCCACCCCTAGGTCCCTACAGGCCCTACGGATTCCAATGCCATGCCACGCATCAGGTGCCTTTCCGCCCAAGGTGGCCGTTGTATTCCGTACAAATAAAACACAGGGCACAAACAGCAGTTAGTGAAAAAGGTGCATTTATTCCAAACTGTGACATGTGATTGTGTGTAAGGTGATGACAAAAGTGGTGCGTGCAGTGACAATGAGCTGTCGGTCATGGCTGCGTGAAGCTCAGGGGTGTACCCACTGGTTCTATGTCCATAGTCCAACACACACATGCCATCCAGCTGGCTGTGTGGAGTGGGATCGTAGAGCAAGTCAATGCAGTGGCTGGTCAAGGAAGGCTGGCGGAAGGCTGGCTGGCTGCCTCACTTGCGACTGGAGCGTGCGAAGTCCTCCCGGGAGATCTGTTTCCTCTTCGGACGGCCCCTTCC